>LGTU01000178.1:0-48589 GCA_001314425.1 Phytophthora pluvialis
GCGGTCTTAACAGGGGCGGCCGGCTTCTTTGCGGCGACGGGGGCAGTAGGTGCCGGCGCAGCACCCTCCTGCTTGTAGTCCTTGCGCCAGGTCTGCATGTCCTTGGTGACCTTCTTGAGTCCGGCGGTCTTGCCGCTGCTCTGGTCGATCGACTTGATACCGGCGAACACGTTGGACATGCCCCCAGCAGCCGGGGCCGCCGCAGCGTTGGACGCGGGTGTGTAGCTGGCCACGTCGCCGCCCTTGGGGTTCCACGTGACGCCCGTGGTGTGGTGCGCCTTGACGTAGACCATGAGCTCGGTGAGCAGGCTCTTGAAGGACGTGACGAAGGCGATCTGGTCCGGGTCGGACGTCTTATACTGCACGCGGATCTTGTTGCCCCAGAAGTCCGAGCCGCCCACGTACGACTCGATGAAGGGCTTGGGGGCCGGCTCGACGCAGAGCCAGCCGAGCGCCTGGATGCCCTCGTTCACCATGTTCTGGTGGTTGGCGAACTCGCTGCGGTTGTCGCGCAGCGCGTTGATCTCCTTGATGCAGGCCTGCAGGTCCCGCAGGTGCTCCGGGTTGAGCGCCGCCGGCTTCTTGCACTGGCTGGCCATCAGCAGGTACGCGCGCTGGGCCTGGAAGGCCTTCTCCGTCACCTCGCCCAGCTTCTTCGTGTCCTCCCCCAGCTTGGCGGCCACGTCCACGAAGGGCGGCAGGTACTGGGCCGCGTACTCGTCGTAGGCCTCGAGCTGCGGCGACAGCTCCACGGGAGCGGCAGCGGCGGCGGGGGCGGCGGCCGGAGCAGCGGCGGCAGGCGCGGGCGCGCCCGACACGCCCAGCTGCGCCTCCACGCGGGCCAGGCGCGCGCCGAACGCGTCCAGCAGACTCTGCAGCGGCTTGACGGCGTCACTCATTTGGCTGGTCTTGGCGAGGGTCTCGGTTTTCTCTAATGATTTCTCGGCTTCCTCCCCCCTTGAAGCGCGCATGATACGCAGACCAACGCACGCGATTGGTTGATTCTTGAAATAGTGGCGATTGAGTATCAACGCGACGAGCGATTGGACGATATTGCAACGTGGAGTCTACAATAAAAACTACGCCCTGTGAGTGGCCAAAAGGTGTTATAGCCGCTTGTAAGTATATTTCAAGCACCACAACTTCTTGTGGCATGACGGATCCTAGGCGCAGCTGCAGCACGAAAGACTGTGGAGAACCCAACAACATGAGCATACAGTATGCTCGTGTTGTAACAAATATATACACTATCATTTAACCACGCCACCAGAAAGAGCTCAGTAATGGATGTATAATATATTATGGCCACCGTGTTCGACCCATGCCTCACCAGGTCAGCATGTACCCTCGAGTAGAACAGAGTGCACTGCTGTTTTTCTCTCCATGTCGGCTTGGGCCGCGTTGTGCGAGCATGTCAACAGTGAAGACAAATTGGCCAATTTAGGATTTAGGATACCGTTTTTAGCCAATCCGAATTGCTTTCCGCGATCTCGCTTATGCCGCCACGGTACTGCCGAATAGACAACAACAAGTTGTTGCAGTGCTTGGCATTCACAAATCAGAACGACGCCGCCTACAACCGCGATGAGTCAGCAAGTCACGCTACAGACAAGCCTGCTCGAGGACTTCGGTGCTCGATTGGCCCGCATGGAGACCTTCCTGGGCCTGAGCACTGCTTCAGACGGCGAGGCGCCGCAGATCGAAGCCCACGACGACTACGTGGACGAGTACTTGCCTCCATTCGTCGCCTCGTGCGCGACGTTAGGAGACCCCGTCCGGAAGCTAGGTGGGCTACTCAAGAAGGCGTTCACTGCGCATCGCGCACTTTTGCTCATCGCCAGCCAGTGCAAGAGACCGCAAACGATACGCCCGATGGAAGAGGCCGACGCGCTGCGCGACAACCGCAGCGAGTTCGCCAACCATCAGAACATGGTGCACGAGGCCGCCCAAGCGCTGGGCTGGTTGGCCGTTGAGCGCACGCCCAAGCCCGCTGTTGACTCGTTCGTGGAAGGGCTGGACTTCTGGGGCAACAAGATCCGCGTGCAGTACAAGGCCTCCAACAACGACCATATTATGTTCGTGACGACCTTGAAGGGTTTGTTAATACAGCTCGCACAGTATATCAAAGTCTACCATCTTGTTGGCGTCACGTGGAACGCCAAGGGCGGTGACGCAGTCAACTTCTCACCTGTAGCTACTGCACCCGTAGTCTACGCCATTGATCAAAGTGGTGGCACGCCTGAGGGCACCAAGGATACGAAGGCCTTGCGTAAATGCTTGAAGCGAAATACTCTAGCTGCTTCACCTGCACCTCCAACAGCAACGTCTCTGTCGCTCGCTGCCGACAAGAAGTCAGCTGCCCACGTCAAGGCCGTNCAAGCCCGCCGTCTGCGAGGAGCGCAACGGCAACTGGCAGATCGAGCACCAGACCGGCCCCGAGCCGCTCACCGTGAGCGGCATCAACATGAGGCAGCAGGTGTACGTCTTCGGCTGCGAGGGGGCCACCATCCTGCTGGAGGGCAAGGCCAAGAACATCGTGCTCGACTCGTGCAAGAAGACCAAGCTCATCTTCGACAACGCCGTGTCCAGCATCGAGATCGTCAACTGCAGGGGCGTCCAGGTGCAGTGCAAGGGCGTGGTGCCGTCCGTGGCCATCGACAAGACGGACGGCTGCCTCGTGTACGTCTCGTGGGAGGGCCGCGAGGTGCAGTTCGTCACGTCCAAGAGCTCGGAGATGAACGTGGCGTTCCCGGAGGGCGCGGGCAGCGACGACTACGTGGAGAAGCCGATCCCGGAGCAGTTCGTGCACAAGATCACGGGCGACCTGACCATCTCGTCCGACGTCTCGGACCTGTACTCGAACTAAGCTCGCTGCGGCCCCATCATCGTGTCCTTCTTGCACGGCAGCCAGTAGATATCTTTGACGTGCATGAGGTATTGAATCCGAGTCGTGACGGCGAGTTGCCCAGCAAAACACTGAAGACCCTCCCTCTGCCAAAGATGCAACTGCGTAACGGCATTCTATTCATTTACAACCTAAATCAGGAACGAGAGATGATGACTATGAGAGTATATCCAGACGCTAATTCGCAGCATAACCAACACCACCTGTATACAGGTTATCATGTTCCACGGGGTGCCCGTTTCACACTAAATGCACACCAATGTGGTGTGCAGACACCGGCGCACCCTTCATGCGGCGCCGCGATTGGCCAGGCCCATTGACAGCGTCGGCAGTCATTCTCGCTTCTGCCTCGTAGGCCGCAGACGCCCCGCGCTCAGTACACAGCGATCCGGCCTCATTGCCAGCGCCCGTAACGTCCAACGCCTCCCACCGCTAACGGCCCCATCGTCGCCATGGAAACGGGCCACCACATGCTGCTGCGCAGCCACACCAACACGCCGCCGCCGCCCAAGCGCCTTCAGCCGAGTCCTCCCACCAGCGCCAAGAGTCCGCCAGCAGCAGCAGCGGCCATGCCCGGCCACGACAGCAACAGCAAGCTGCACACGTTCGAGCGCCTGCACGCCGAGGGCTTCGCCTACCTGGCCGACAACTCGTACATCCGCTCGGGCTACCGACTGCACTACTCGGCGCGCGACTGCTTCCTGTCGCTCTTCGAGCTGCACAACGAGACCCTGAACGTGTGGACGCACATTGTCGGCTCCTTCATCTTCCTCATGCTCATGGTCTACCTGGCGCTGAGCAGCCACGCGCTGTCCCCCGCGGCTGACGCGGCGGCGCTCGCCGGCCTCACCACACCCCAGAGCTGGTGCGACAACGGCCAGCAGTGGGTCCTGGACGGCCGCCACACGCCGCGGATGCTACTGGCCACGGGCCTGCCCGAGATCTGCCCGCCGCCCACGGGCCGCGTCGCGCCCGCCAAGTACTACGAGGTGGCCAGCGTCATCTTCGACCACAGCCTGCAGCGCCTGCCCAGTCTCGAGCGCTTCCACGCGCTCGTGGAGCAGAACGTCGGCGGGTTCTCCGACTCGGTGGGCGCCCAGATGGAGCAGCTTCGCGGCGAGCTGGGAGCGCTCTCGGCGCGTCTTGGAGGACAGGTGCGCGACGCCCACTCGGAGCAGGTGCGCTCGCTCAAGATGCAGCTGGGCCAGCGCGTCGAGGCGCTGTCGGTGTTCCTGCAGGACGTGGCCAGCCAGGTGGGCGCAGATCTGCCCATGAAGTACGCGCTGGAGGAACTGCACGGCGTGGCCGACAGCGTGCGCAACGGACTGCACATCTTGGCCACCGCCGAGGGGCCCCACGACGTGCCGCACTGGCCAATCTTTGTCTTCATGGCCAGCGCCGTGATCTGCCTGACGTGCAGCGCCACGTTTCACTTGATGTTCGTGGTCAGCCGCTCGGCCTACCTGTTCCTGTCGCGCCTGGACTACGCTGGCATCACGATTCTCATCGCCGGATCCTTCTACCCCATGATCTACTACTCGTTCTACTGCCACCCGTGGCTGCGCAGCGCCTACCTCGTGTCCATCTCGACTATGGCCGCGATCACGTTCGTCGTGGCGCTCATGCCGATCTTCGGCACGCCCAAGTTCCTCGTGGCACGCACGTGTATCTTCCTGGCGCTGGGCTTCTTCGGCGTGGTCCCCGTGACGCACCTGGTGTGGCACTTCGGCCTCTTCGACCCTCACGTCACGGTCATGATCGGCCCGCTGCTGCTCATGGGACTGCTGTACACGAGTGGCGCCATCATCTACGCGACCAAATTCCCGGAGCGCTTCTACCCGGGCCGCTTCGACCTCTGGTTCTCGAGCCACCAGCTCTGGCACATCTGCGTCGTGGCCGCCGCGCTCGTGCACTTCGCCAACGCCCTGCAGCAGTACGAGTGGCGCTGGAACACGCAGTGCAAGGCATAGCTAGGAGACGTGCAGCTGCAGTCGAGATGTATTGGTCGCACCTCCGTTTTGACGCCGCTGAATCGCAGTTGGCGGCTAAATAGAGAGCGCCCGCCTTATTTTTAAGCCGAGAGTTGACGTGGAGTAAGTGAAGACGATGCTTGTACCGTACCTCTTTGTTGTCTCTGGTGACGCTATTGCTGGCCGCGAGCTAACTTCCTAACTGCGTTGCGTTGTTCTTGCCAGTCCTGCGAGCGAGACCAAATGCGTGGATGCTCCTCTCCAAGCAAGCAGCAGAGAACCGGCAGTCCCGTGGCGAAGCTGCAGCTTGAATTGCCACACGCTCTAGCTCGTGAAATGCAGAGCACCGGACGCTGCTCGTTTGATGCCCAGGGCCGGTTTTCCGCGTTCGAGCAGGCCTTGGCAGGCGAGGCCAGTCTATCCTCATCTCCTCGTGAACGAGACATTCGGCGTCCCAAGCCGTCGTATCGATCCCCTCGAGACACCGACCGCCATCCGCCCTTTGCAACTGCAGCAGCCAAAGGTGCCGTGGCAGCCAGACTCGCTCTAGCAACCCACGCCGCAACACAGAACTCCCCCACCACGCGGACACCGTATCGAGCTCCAAGCGAGCATGAGTTCCGAGAGCCAACGTCTCCACTGAAATGGGCTCCGCAGGCGGACGGCCGGGACTTCCAGACGAAGTTCGTGCTGCCCAGCAACCAGGATGTTCGACGGCGCGCCGCACGAGACCAGGAAGGTTTCTTCGGTGCTGCCCCGGGCGAAGATGCTTTACCGCTGCCACTGTCACCCCCGCCCCAACAGCAGGGGCACTTGGC
The DNA here is from genome assembly GCA_001314425.1 of Phytophthora pluvialis. NCBI lineage: Eukaryota > Oomycota > Peronosporomycetes > Peronosporales > Peronosporaceae > Phytophthora > Phytophthora pluvialis. The sequence goes on from LGTU01000178.1 coordinate 5,694, forward strand.
GATCAAGGCGCAAACCGCGCGCTCGCCACCCAAGTCGGCACCTGGCAAGCCGGAATTCACGACTCGGGTGGCGCACACGTCTCGCAAGAGCGCCAACAAAGCTCTGCGGCTGGAGATTGTTCTTGATCAAGAAGGGCTGCTGCCTCAACTTCAGGAAATTCGACAGCACCGGTATCGCGACGAAGTAAGGTCTTGTCCATTTTTCTTGCTTGTGCAAGTCTTACCCATTCCTGACTCGGACGATCCTTTGCTTGTTGTCGCCAATTAGACGAAAGCACCCGTCCCATTCCTCGCGAGCTTCCGGCCGGCTTCGCCGCTGCAGCCGATGTCACCATCGAACTGAGTGCGGATCCGCCATTTTGTCTCAAGCTGCTCAATCCCCCCACACTGGAGGAACACATTCCCACACAATACACATGCACTTAGTCACTATCGTCCTCAGTCCGTAACGCAGTAGATGCACTGGTTCGTACCTTGTTCGTCTGCAGAGAAGTCGAATTGGCGGCGATTTGCAGCCTCGAGCACAGCCTCAAGACCCGACAAGTCGATTTTTGTGTACACCGGCGGCGGCGAGGGAGGCCGTGCACCACTGTCGCTTGATTTTCTCCTTTGCGTTGGTAGTGAACTCTTCGTCGCTGTGTTCTCCGCATCTACATGACCAGCAAAGACGCAAGTTAAGTCAACAACAGCACAAAGTGAAGGAACTCCATCAGCTGAATACGAACGCGCTTCGGAGAGGAAGTCGAACTGGTCGCGAAGTGAAGCTACGGGGTCAACAGTTCTGGCTTCGGCCTCCGTTCTCTCAAACGCCGATAAATTGGTGGCAACCGGTGACGGTGGCTCAGGTGCAGCAGTCGTTGCAGTTGACGGGGGTTGTGCACGCTTAAACAACTTGGACAATCGCCGGGGTGCTGGTGGTTCGGGCACAATGGAGCTCTCGCTCTCTTCGCTGCCACTAACTTTCGCGCTCGAGCGTTTGGACTTGCGCGACAAGAAAGTCAATCGAGGTGAAAGCTGTCGGAGTAGTGTACGTTCACCAGCTTCAACTTGACTTTCCCTGTTGCTGCTACCGTCTTCGCTGTGAACTGATGATGGAGACTTCGGCTTGCGGGACAGGAAGCTCACGCGAGGTGCGAATCGGCGTAGCGGTAAATCCACGTCAACGCCGACAGCAGGAGCAGTGGTGGAGCTTCCAGACTCCTCAGCACAGGATGATGACGCTTCTTGCTTGGTTTCAAGCAATTCGTCGTCGCGTGAGGGCTCGCGGCTGACAAATTCCGCTTGCTCAGCCTCTGTCGGCGCAAATACTCCCGGGTCAACTTCGCCTTGAGGGAAAGAGGAATATATCGACACGAACGGAGTAGTGGACGCTGCAGCAGCTTCGACAGACTCTGACGAAGGCATGTTAGCAGATGGGGGCGGCGGCATTTGCTTGAACAACTTGGAAAGCATCATCGGAGGGGGCCTTCCGGTTGGGGCAGCATTTCCTCCACGCTCAGCACGACTAGCTGCAATGTCTTCATTAACGCTCTCGCTGGTCTTCACTTCTTCGACCGGGAGAGCTCCTGGGAAGATGCTGCCTCGTCGTTCTTCAGTAGACTCCACAATATCGGCCGACGGGGCTTTCTCTTCTACAACTTCTTCACGCTGCGCTGGGGACTGAGGCCACATGCCTCGAACAGGCCGGAAGTAGCCGACAATCATCTCCTCACTGCTTTCGCTCTCTCGACGTAGCACCTCAGAGAAAGCCGCAGGCTCTTCAACACTCTGCGTATCGACCCGGTACACTTTGTCTGCTGGATGAACTTCCTCGAACTCTTTCCCTTCCTGAATGGCATCCAGGTCTGACGGAGCAAGTACAGCCATATCGGCGACACCAAGAGATACAGACCCGCCCATATCGTCTCGCTTACGCAAGGCCACGTTCAGGCGGTGCAGCAACTCCAGACGTTCCTTATAGTGGCGTAGTGATTGCTCTGCTGATGGCGCAGGCTCTGGGGGATTAAGATCGACACGCTTGCCGCTGGTAGCTTTTGTCGGTGACTTCTGTTCGTGGACTTCGGCGTGACCAAAGTAGCGCTCGACTAGAAACGTGTTGCGGGCACGAGCTGCCTCCGCTGACCGACTTTCCCGTGGAATCAAAAACCACACGAGTTGAGCCACAAGCCAAATACTGAGCACTCCGATGAGCCAGTAGCCTACTCGACGCTCGATCGAGATGTCGTCGAAGTTGCTCGCTGTGAAAAATGCTAGCGAAAGCGCTACGGGTACGGACAGTTTGAGCATGAGAAGCATACAAGGCCCCCAGAGTCCTAGACAAACATCATCGCCATCACTTCCAAACGTTTGAGCTCCACTTGTCTCCGGCTCCGGTCGTTGCCGTATGCAGCAAAGCTCCAGCGCATTTTGCCGGAGCTTGACAACGCAGTCGATCAATGCCAGCAACGGTAGCAATGGACAAACACTGGAGAACATCACCACCAGTCCAAGTTGCATCACAGCTTGTGCGTAGTCCTTATGGGGGCCAGGATACGGGAGGAGCATCGTTTCCTCTTCGTGCTCCTTTCTGCTGTACCGGAGTTCTCCTCGTTGAATCACACGAAAGCGTCGAACTGCAGACAAAATCAGGAAGACACGAATGCTCAACTGTGCGGCAAAGAACGCGATCAACAGAGTCTCCATCTGTACGAAGATGCCAACGTGGCCTTCGATGCGGGCGTTGTAGGAAATGTACAGAGGATTGAGAGGAGCTACCAAGTGTACCAGTAGCGCCAATCCACCCACACTGCTCAGCATGAGCAGGACCAACCCGGTGAAGGTGTTAAACAGTTGCAGCATGAACAGTTTGATGACGACGGAACTTTGATAGCCAGGGTGGTCACTTGAGTAGCGAGGGTTCTCCCATTTGGCAAGAGCTTGCGCCACTAAGGGAATACATGCTCCATTCCACTGCATGAAGACAGCCTGGCACATAGAGCTACCGAGGACTGCGAGCTTCTCTCCCCAAACATCAACGAGCACGCCTTGAGAAAGAAGCATCGCGAGAACCGCCAACAAGTTGGCAATCCCCAGAACCAGAACACACAACCACGACCCTACCTGTCGTTGAAGAGAAGCAAAATCTGAGCACAGCGACTCGGTACCGTGATCAGCGTTGTACTGCTGAAAGCTGTCGGAGTCGCTGGTAGTGACACCCCATCGAAGACGGTACCATACACTCCTGCGCTCCCACAGTTTAACCAACGCAAAGCTCCAAGCAAGTACTCCAAGGCCAAGAATGAGCTCGGGTAAGGAAAGTGTGGCATCCATCTTGTCACCACCTTCGGACACTGCGGCATTATCGGCGTGACGAGTGTGTGTAGAGGTGTAGAAGTTCCACAACGAGGTGAGCAGCGAGTGCTTCGTGTCGCTGGCCAGAACAGCCATCGAGATAAATGCAGGGAAAGCCATCATCTTTGCGTAGAACGCAAACCATGCAAAGTAGAACCCAATCAACTCGCCGAAGTAGTCTCGTACATCTTGCAGCGGCTGGCGGAAGGGGGCGATTCGACCGAGGAGGTTCAGAATTGCATGGGCATTTGGGTAAAACTCTCCTGGAAGGTGAGTCGGTCTCCAAAAGGTGATCCACGACGACGCGAGAGCCCTGCGAGAATTCAATTCAAACCTGCTGGAGCTGTGAAGACAATGAAAAGACGTCACCAGACCACTTGCGATCGTAGCATTCGTGTCAAACTCGGCATTGATGATGCGGCGCGTGACGCGGATGCAATCCACTGTACGCAGCACGACAGAACGTCGATATGTTTCGGGGATATCGAGTTTGTGCGGGTACTTCTTGTAGAGAAACTGGCGCTGAATGCTCGGCGAGTAGCTCGCAAAGGCTGGAGCGGGGTTGCCACAACAAATTAACCCTCTGGAAGAGCGGGATATTCTTGAGAGAGCATGCACACGAGCAGACACACGAGTCAGCGACTCGCCTGGAAGCCATACAGCCTCCTTTGGCGACATGGCCTTCTCCGCCAGCAACAACTTGAGCTTGTGCTTGACGGTGTTTGCATCGAGTACCTTTTGGTCTGCGTTCACTTCTCTTCTGTCGCGCCAGAAGCTCCTTCCCGGGTCAATCGCGTCTGCAAATTCCAGGCGATACGTCTCGGTCTCGCACAATGTCGCAAGTAGCAGGTTGTCGGAGGCAGAAATGCGGACTAGCAAGAGCTGACCGTCGTCCGACACGCTTAGACTCACGTCCAGTTTGCAGACTGCGGTCAGCCGACGTAGCATCAGAGTACGGACCATCGCTCCGAAGTCACTGGCAGTAAGAACCACTCGCGGAGTGCGTACATCTGACAGAGCCCTTCCTGTCCGAACAGACCATTCCTTCTCGAAGGCCTCACGTTCCGCTGCTAAACGAGCTGGATCTCTCACTCTTATCGACCCGAGGTATACCTCAAGAGCCTCCTCGTAGCCAATCGGGGGCGAGAAGTGCTGCAAGTTCCCCACAGTTCTCACTGTTAAATCGCCCCGCGACGAGATGCAACACACATACGAGGCCACGCTCCCAAGTGCCTCACGAAGAGCTGGCAACACAAGCTGCACGAGAAGGACCAATTTCACTCCAATGGACCACGCCAGATACGAATTCGCCACCTTGAACGAGGCCACCAACAGGGCCACAAATTCATGCTGGCAGGAACCGTCAAACTCTGCACGGTTCTCATTGTTCGCCATGCGCACACACACATGTGAAATCCAGTGCTCAATTGATGAGCACGTTTGTGCCGATGCCTTCTCGTATACTTCCCGGAGTTCTTGCGCCTGCACTTGGTCACTCTCAGCTATAAGGACTGGGCCAACTAATCTGGCAGCCATTTGGATCAACTCTGCGAGCACGAACACTTCCGAGGCGACAGCAGCAACGAGCAGCGCACCTGCTACTTGTTGTTCCCGTCCACAGCCAACGAAAAGAGCGGCAAGCAACGCCGACAGACCTGACAGAAGAGATGCCACGACGACCCACGTGAAGAGCGTGCGGAAGTCGGCAATGGAGCAAAAGCCCAGCAAATTCGTGCTCGCTATCGCATTCGATGAGCCAAATAGTGCCGCGCCACAAAGCAACAACCGCCTGAGCATTCTAGACAGATCTGCTGACGACGCGGCTTTCGGTTTGGGCAGAGCGAACTGTCTTCGTCGCTTGGATCTCTTCCCAGCCACGAGAGGGTCGCACACGACCAGGAACACGCCCGTGAAGAGAATTTGCAGCGCAACCAGCACGAGCTCCGCGATGATGATCGGCTGGACGACGTCATCAAAGTCCACACAAGTTCCCAGCGTCGCATCGACGCATGCTTTCTCCCTGTCGTCCCAGAACGGAGAGAAGAAGGCGCGTCGGTCAATGGCGACGGACGCATAGCCAAGCGTCGTCGGGGGTGAACCGGAGCACTGTACGCGCAGCCACTGCAGGAACAGACTGGGTGCGTCGAGCACGAGGCGCTGCACGAGCGAAGGGCTTGTCCCCCCGTTGAGAATGCGGTCGATGGCGTCTTGTGAGAGGGCGTCTTCGCTCTGAGCCAGAGCCCCCCGCAGCTCCACGTGACTCCTCCGAGTGAGAGCCACCTCGTCCAGCAGCAAGACCAGTCCAAGGACCAGTGCAGCGCCCACCACGAGCAGCACACGCGCTCCATTGACGCTGCGTCTGTGAGCAGCCACCCAGCCGCCACCATTCACCACGAGCAGCAGCACCGCCGCTATCGCCGCCGATTGTGCTAGTCCCTGCGGCACACGCTCGCGTCCGTCTGCTTCCACGTACAGCGCATAGACTGCCGCCACAGCCACAAGCAGTAGAAGGGCTGAGGCCGCGTACAGTCTGCGTAGAACCCACGCCACGTGGGACGCCACCGTCGGCTTCTCCTTGCGCTGCGCAGCTCTGCGCTCCGCCTCCAGCGCTGCCGCGTTCCTCACCGCCACTTTGCGCAGATATTCTTCCTCTCTCTGTTCGATCGCTGCCGTCATCTCCGTCATCTCCTGGAGCTGCACACTCAGCACAGCACCAACCAGTGTCAACAATGACACACACACACACACACACACACACACACGTCGCAGGCAGGCATCACTCTCTTGCCTTGTCCTGCGTGACGCCGCCGCCGAGCGGGAGCGCCATCACGTAGTAGAAGCGCCAGGGCTTCCGCCCGGCCGAAGCTCCGTCCGCCGCCTGCATGGCCAGCCTTTCAGTTGGTGTTCACAGCTCTTCAAGATCCGTTTGATGTGCGGTACACAACTCACAGCGGAGATGGAGATCAAGGTGCTGTACTTCGCGTCGGCGCGCGAGGAGCTCGGCCTGCGCGAGGAGAAGCTGCTGCTGCCGGAGACTGGCCACGACGCCACGCTGGCCTCGCTGCGCCGCCTGCTGCTGGACAAGTACCCGCACGCTGTGGCCACGCTCGGGAGCATCACGCTGGCGCGCAACCTCGAGTACTCGGAGGACGACGCGGTGCTGCAGGACGGGGACGAGGTGGCGCTCATCCCGCCCATCAGCGGCGGGTGAACCCACAAGAGAACGAGAGAGAGAGACACACACACACACGCAGGACTGGGAGCGGCAATATATAAAACCAACCCGAACCTTGCAACAGGAGTCTGCTCGGCCCAGTAGTGGCACCCCCAAAGGCCATCTACTTACAACTTACAACTACCGAATGTCTCACTCGAGCGTCGTCTTCTCGCGCTGCTTGTTGCCAGCTTCAGAAGCGCTTGACGCCGACGGTGCGCTGGAAAATGCTCTCCAGGTCGCGGCCCATGCCGCCCGTCGGCGGCGCGACCAGCAGCTTAGGCGTCGTCTTGGGGCGCAGCCGCGTGAGCCACCGCAGCCCTTTGTACAGCGCCGCCAAGGTTGCCGTGCTCACCATGAACTGGAAGATGCGCACGCGGCGCAGCCGACTCCTCTCTTCCTCCTCAGTGGCCGGCGGCTCGCCATGTCGCGGGTGGCCCGGCGGGAACACCGGTCGAGGCGCCAGCATGGCCGCGATTCCCGCGCACATGGCTCCTATCCGCTCGAGAAAGTGGACAAAACTCCCTAAATCGCAGTAACAAAACGGTCGTTAGCAGCTTAAATTCGTCTCCAGAGAGCGCAATTCCCCACTCACCGATGCAAAAGTTGAGCGCCTCCGCGTTCATGCCCAGCAGCTCCGTGATCTGGCCGATGGAGCTCACGATCTGGTTGAAGCTGCTGAGCCAGCCCAGGCCGCCTCCGTTCGGGTCCATCCCCATGCCGCCGCCATAGCCCATTCTCGACATGCCTCCGTAGCCGCCGTAACCTCCGCCGCCGTAGCCGCCATAGGAGCTCATCCCCCCGTAACCTCCTCCGTACCCCCCAATACCGCCATACCCCGTGCCGTACGTCGAGCCCAGACCCGCGCCGTAGCCTGTAGTACCGTAACCTCCCGTGGCGCCGTAGCCGGTAGTACCGTAACCTCCCGTGGCGCCGTAGCCGGTAGTACCGTAGCCTCCTGTAGCGCCGTAGCCGGCAGTACCGTAACCTCCCGTAGCAGCCCCAGTACCGTACTGAGCCGCTGCACCGAGCGTGGAGAGCCCCGCAGTGCCAGATGCAAGGGCGGAGGGGGCGGCAGCGCTACCAGTTGACAGTCGAGAGGCCGCAGCCGCCGAGGACGACGGTGTGACGCCCGCAGACGCCAACAAGTCACCGCCTGTCATGCAGAGCCAAGGTTAGAGAGAGTGATGGTCAATGGAGAGGGCGGGCGGGTGGGAGGCTTACCAGCTTGGGCGGCGGCTGTCTGGCGCTTCTCCCAGGGCTTAGCGGGCGCTGCGGCGGCGCTGGCGCTGGAGCTCAAGGTGCTGGCCATGGTCAAGTGTCTCTCTCGACTGTGACTGCGAGGTTTCTCTTCCGTTGGACGGTTACAGTGACTGCTGTGAAGTTGCAACAGAGAGCTGTACGGGTTTCGGAAGTTGATACACTGGCATGTTCTATTTCATACGAGCTGTAGCGATTCGTTTGAGAAGGGTATATATTCTAATTCGGAAGTTGAAGCACCGCTGTCAACGTCAGCGGCGACCAAAACCTGGATGATGCACACAGTGAACACAAGGGAGGGCTCCATCCTAGCACCTGAAGCTGACACCTTTAAGAAATCGACGTGCAAGATAGCAGACGAGGTTGTTGCTTGCAACTGCAGCTGTATGGGGCAACCCACAAGCGAATCGACCGAGTGCTCTCATTGAACGCGTCTATCATGCAACGTCCTAATTTGGGGTACGGACGGTTGCGCCTCCTTTTGCGCTCAGAGCTCAGTCTCCGTCCACACGCTGACGATGCCCTCGGGCTCAGCGTATTGATTCCAACGCAACCCTCCGCACTATGAGCGACGGCGAGGAGGATTCGGTCAGCACCGGCAAGCAGAAGTCCATCTTCAGCGGCATGGGCAGGTACGTGAATAGGGAATGCATAGGAAGTCGCTACCGAGGACTCGAACTCAAATTTGCTCGTCTCCGCTGTGCCGTACGCAGGGTGAAGCAGATCAATCATCTGCGTGAAAAGTGGAGCCCAAAGCCCAAGTCGCCTCTGCCCGATCGAGCGTTCGCGGACACGCCTTCGTCACCGTGGGGTCGGCGTCCCAGCCGAGACAATGGACGCCACACGCTTCGTCGAGCGCAGTCTGTGAGCGGATCACCAAGGCTCCAGTCGGTGGTCACAGTCGTGGACATGGAGCGATATCTCGCAATCAACACTTGGCTTGAGCACAACGGCATCAACGTGGCGCAAGTCGAGACTTCAGGAGTCGATACGCGCGGAAATGCCCCAGGCAACGGACTGTTCGACGACATGTACTGCTCGCTAGAAGTACTGGAACATTCCCTCAAGAAGGAGCTTTCTCACCTTGGTATCAACGACAAGTGCAGTGAAGACGTACGAAGCACAGAGGTATCAGTTGAGTGTTCTGCTGAAGCACGATCTCCCTCCTCAGTCTAACTAACCGTCGTGTTTTTTTTTTTGGCGTTGATGCCACAGAAGTCTCATGTACAACTCAAGGACACTAGTGGGGTTCCATCACCTGCTACGTGTATGTTTGACTATTTAGCTGTGATTGGGGCTGACATGCTCGATGTCAAGATACGCAACTTCTGGGACCAACGGGAGAGTGTGTTCGAGGCGACTGTCGTGTTCGCGCACCCTCCCGAGAGTCAATTCAACGCTGAGAGTCTTGACCACTTTTGCTTTCCTACCGGGATCCAGACGATCAACTCGACGGCCAGTACTGAGCAACGCAACGAGCCTCCAGATGAAAATGCGTCTTCCAAGGAAGGAGATTTCTTTGTTCTTATGATCTCCGGCGGAGGCACACAAGGCCAGAGTGTCCAGTATGCCATGTGCATGAAGGGGGTGATCACCATTCGTGGTGGCGGCGACGACGGAAAGAACCTACTGCTGCCGATTTGTTACTGCATCATCGCACAGATTCCGCTTATTCCTTTCTTTCGAGCGGTGTTACAAGGATTCCTGGGTATGTGCGTGCCTCGAGCCCAAGCAATGAAGACATTCCTCTTTTTATCTAACGCGGTATCAATTGGGTGATGCACAACAGATAATCTTCACAATGAATTGGAGTCAAGTGCCGGTACTGGATGTAGCCCCTTGAGTAACATCGTGACGGACAAGGTGGGTCTTGTTTTGGTTATCTTTTTTTGCTACAGTTTAGTAGATCGGCTCCATTTTGCCTTGTTGACACCTTTCTACAGCATGCAGGCTACATTGACGACATCCTACAACACCTCAAGACGATTCCTCTTCCGGAAAAGGGGTTGTCGGTGTCTGTGGACGTATTTCCATCGCCAAGTCCTGAGCTGACCTTGACTCGGCCACACAAAGAAAACGATCTGGATGAGAAAGTGGCGCTTCTGTTGCAGTGGGCACTCCCGTCACTGCTCTCGCGTTTATCAGTTGACCGGCTTCTTCAGATTTTGAGTCTTCTGCTCATCGAGACCAAGTTAATTGTGGTATCTGATGAAATCCCGCTCCTGTCTTCTGCCACATTGGGTTTGGCGTCGCTGTTGCACCCACTCGTGTGGGCTGGACCCTTGATTAGCGTTCTGCCACCTTCCATGCACGAGTATATGGAGGTGGGTCTCTGCGTCGGTTGTATCTAGGGTTTTCTGTCATTAACCGCTTTGTTTTCATTCGACTCAGGCTCCTGTTCCTTTAATTTGCGGTGTCGACGACCTTCCTCGCGATTTTGAGTGCTCAAAAGGGACCTGCGTCCTTCACCTGATCGAGAATCGTGTGGAGCTCCACGCGGAGGACGAACGTGCGTTTGGCAGGCTTCAAATGCCCGAGTTGAATGAACTCTCGTGCGACCTCACAAGGTTTACGAAGCAGATGCTGGGCCGAGTCACAGGCTCGTTTCGAGACAATGTGACGCCTCTATCGACACACCTTGTGATTCATCGCGTCCGGAGGCATATTGAGCACCTGGTTAGTGTTTGTGCACACGCGTATCGGGGCCACGACACGGATCATCAGCTCAATGTCAAGGAGTTGCGGTTTGCAGATATCTTCATGCAGACCCAGATGTACCAAAAGTATCTAGACGACCAGCCTGTTACTACCTCGATAGACCCAATAAACCAGCAGCCGCCCGCTATCCCGCCTCCGAAGGATGATGTACCGATCAAAGCAGCTTCCACCAACACACAGCACGACGGATTGAAGTCTGCAGCGAGCGTGCTGTTTCAAATTGCACTGGCGGGAGTTAGCACCTTGCCACGGAGCAGCTCTAGAATGAACATGATGTCTAAGCGTGTAGTGGATGGAGAGACCGAGGCCCCGAGCCTCGACATGGTGGCATTGGCAACAATGGATGAGCCGGAGCTTTCTTCTTCGGCAGCTTCTACTCCCTCGGGTGTGTTTCTCCTCGTTGAACCGTTTGCCTCGTGCGCTGTCTAACGTATCTGTTGCCTTGTGTGCTGCTCTCGTGTCTAGTTAGAATCTTCTCCAACATGAAGAATTCACTGAATGACAAAGTGGAATCGCCATCCCGAGGAGGGTACGAACTTCTATCGCCAACACTGAGTGAAGCATCGACCCACACTGAAAGAAGGCCCGACCGAACTTTCGTTTGGCCCCTCAGTCAGTCCGAGTTAGATGTTTTCTGGGTATCTGACGAAGCGAGTGTCGCGAGTCCCGGGAGTGCTCAGCCCCCGGCGCTGCACTCTCCAAGGAGTGACACGTTTGAATCTCCTCGTCGCAGTCCAAATAACGAAAGCTATGCCACCTACGTCGAAGACCTGAAAAGTGTCGGCCGCAGCGAACATGGAAGCGTGGTAAATTGCCAAAGAGCTGACACGGAGACGACGATCTCGATTTTTGATACTGTCTTGAGCGAAGATCTGGGGAGCGCAGACACCGCTGACGATGCGTGGCAATTTGAGCCTCCCGACGACCCGAGACCAACCTCTCAGCATAACGACGACAGCGACGAGGATCGGTCTACGAAGCACGAAAGCTCGGCTGAAGATGAGACCACCCCAGCGCGAAAGGAGGGTTTTTGCAGTGAAGCAGGGACAGACCACAATAATTCCCCGGTCAATGCTCGGCGTTCTTGGCGACTGGGTGTGAATGACCAGGGCGTCGTCGATACTCCTGAGAACCACGGACTTAAGGACTCGATGTTGCCAGCAGAACAAGTTCAAGTGGTGACGACAGGGATCAACATGGAATCGGTAAGCTCTGCATGGAATCACGTTGCACTCTACTTTAATTGTAGATTTCCTAACAGGTTTCTTGCTCTGTTTCCATGTCCGAACTGTGTAGCGGGGTGCGTGGGAAGGATGGTGCGAAGGAAACATGTGCGTTTCGCCGGACTTCATGACTATCACCTGGGAGCGGCGAGCTGTCGCGTTCGCGGCACTGAATATGAAAATCGCCGACATTACCAGCATCGCTTTCGAAGATCGGCAAGCAGCGTCACCCAGTGGACTGAAGCAGCGCCGCGTTCGGTTCACTTTCAGCAGTGAAGCGATCTACTTCCAGTTCTCAAGCTCACCCCAACACGACGAGTTTTTCGACGCGTTGAAGCAGCTCGTTCAGCCCTCACAACACCATTCAGCAGAGCGACAGCGGTCGTTTCCATCGTTATCGTCGCCGGTCGTAGCTGGGCCTCACATTCCATCGCCCACAGCTCGCAACGAACAGGGACACGACGCAACAGACCACCACGAGGAGGCTAAGACCACCAACGTCACTGCGATACCAAGCTTCCTCCTCGCTCAAGTGGAGACTGACATTGACCGGTTCAAGCGAAAACTTCAGCGAGGATTCTTGGTGGAGAAGGTGCGTTCATGTGCTAGAGCTATCGCGTTCTACTATACTATCTCTAACTTTTTGTTGTTGTGTATGCTTCGCTAGCATGGCCGCCTGGGAAAGCCGCACCCCAAACTTCTCTTCACAGATGCACTCTGCTCTCACATCATGTGGAGGAAGCCCCCTGCAACGGGTCCTGATGATCAGCACAAGCAAGACCACATTAATGATCAACTGTACCGCCGATCCAGCCTCTTCTCGAGCGACAAGAGTATTCCAGTCGACAGCATCACTGCCATCGTAACAGGGAAGCAGACGACGGTGTTTCGCCGAGCCACTGCGAACAAGTCGAGCGATCGGGCCTGCCTGTCGATTCTCACCCCGACACGAACACTGGATATATGTGCCTATTCACTGCAAGGATTCCAAGAGCTCTATCGCGGATTCTCTTTGCTGCTAGAGGAAATCAAACGAACACGTGACGGGTTAGATTGATCAACAATGCGTTAGCCCATTAGTTATCCTGCAGAAAAGCAGCGAGTTCGTCTCGCATTTGAGCGAGCTGCGCTGACATCTGAGGTTGCTCTTCCGCCGTTAGTTTTGAAGGTTCAGAGGAAGCTGAAAATCTTGAGGACGCGTTGATAACTTGAGTCGCAGTAGAGGAATCGAGGGGCTGTTTGTGGTTCCGAGCCGAGCTCGCAAGAAGAAAAGCCTCAAACTGTTCCAGTTCCCCAAACTGCAGTAAGCAAGATACCATCTTGGATAGCTTCATTCCACATTCCACGCGGTCCTGTACAAAAGACGGAAGTAAACACTCGGTTAGCGGAATAACCGACAAACCTCGGTAGCAGGAAGCTACCGGTAGCGATGTAACGCAGCTCGCAACTTACCAACAGCGATTGAGGATACAGAGCGCCGGAAAATGACCTGCGGTACTTTTGAACTCGAGCGGACATTTTGGTTTTCACTTCATCGAGGGGAAGCTCTGCGTCTGCCTCCACCGCGACGAGGTGACTTTCTGCTTTCTTCTTGAGCTCATAGAGTAAATAGTAGCTGAAGCACCACAAAAAGAACAAAGTCAGTCACAGAGTCATCACCTTCGCGAACACAACGCAGGCGCTAATCAACGAAACATACCTGAAAGGGGAAACACATTCGAAGAAATCGTCACGTCCAGCTTGCTCAAGCCGTTTGAAAGCTAAGACGGCCCCGCGGAGCGCATCCATCACTTGTTGAAAAGCATCGCGCTCCAATGGTAGCACGCGCTCTGAAACGAAAGTCCGCGGGTCCTCGATGTCGATCGGAGAAGCGCACAACTCCGGGAAGTAATCACAGAGAACCGCGATGGCTGTCACGAGGTCTTTCTGTTCGGCAATCTCGTCAACTGTGTCCGTCGACTTTGGCGCTCTAGCTTCGCGCCAGAAATCCGCGAAAGCTCGTCGCACTTGTGCCGCGTGGTTTGCAAAGTCTAGAACTCGGACGCTGGGCTTGTGCTTGTGGCGACGATTGAGGCGACTGAGAAGCTGAACGGTGTGTGCGCTGGCGCGCAAGTAGCGATCGACGTACATGCACGCGAGCAGGGGCTCGTTATAACCCGTGTCGAGTTTGTCACACACAATAACGACATCGCTGATGGCTAGCGTGACGCTCCGGTTATTCAGCGTCTGTTCTGTTACGTGCTTCGAGTTGATTCCAGCCTCAGCGTCCAAAGCCACTGAGCCACTGAAGGCAGCGTAACAATTCCAGCCAAGCTTTTTCTTCGAGACGAACGTCGTGATCAGCTTGTAGTAGCGCACGACATCCTGGCGACTGCGCACCACAATCATACACTTCACCTTCGAGTGCTCTCGCTTCATCGCCTGGAAATCCGTCATCATGATGAGCGCCTTCGCCTTGAGAACGGCGACGTCGTCACTCGCGTGGTCGAGGATACGCCGTCGAGCGCCACGATGTGTTCGCAACAACTTTTCAACAGGTTTGGGAAACACTGAGGTTACAATCTCGCAACGCACACACGTGTAGTCGTCAAGGATATTCATGATGCGACTGTCAGCTGTAGCTTGCGCGATCGGGTAGCAATGGAACGGATGCCGGAACCCGTTGTCCGTTTCAGTACCAAACAGCTCCAGTGCATCGGTGTTCGGTGTGGCTGTAAACCCGACGAACTGCGCATGACAAAGACACATCAATTGTTAGTCAGTCACGTCACCTGCAAAACATTTCACCTCCTCGTAACCTCAGCACGAAGTCATTACCGTAAGCTGAGCGTGGCTGCCTTTTCCAGCCTTCACGACTTTTTCAATGGCGTCGCGCGTTGACGCCGTGTGAGATCGATGTGCTTCATCCGTGATGATCGCCACTCGCTGGAACCGATCGTCGTCCTCGTCCTCGTCCTTCCCCCCAGAACCCCGCTTCGTGGTCGAGCTGCGATGCAGCAGCCTCGTCAGCAACACGTCGTCTCGGACCAACAGCCCCATCTTGTGCGTCGTCGTGATGATCACTCGCTGCGGACTCTGCTGCGCCGTCTGCGCCGTCGCATCCAGCAGCTTGGCCAAGTGCTCAATGCTTTCAGCTCGAAACACCTCGTCCACGCCGTTGCGGCGCAGATACGTCTCCACTGCGTCCCCCACCTGCTCGTTCAGCTTGACGCGGTCCAGCATGACCACGACCGTGTGGAACTGCAGCGCCCGCGCGTCCTTGACGAACAGCAGCTGGTGCGTGAGCGCCGCAATGGTCAGCGTCTTACCGGCGCCCGTGCTGTGCTGCAATAAGAATCGCTCCGCTCTTGTGGACCCTTCTTCGTCCTCAATGGTCCTCGTCTCCATGGCCGTAATGATATTCTCCACTGCCGTCAACTGATGCGGCCACGGGGTGAACACCACCGCGCGCTTGGTCCCGCGGGTCACGGAGCTGCCCCCGACGCGCATGGAGGCCGCGACAAGCGAGTGGCGGGTGTTCGGTTCGTGCTCTACAACTGTCGTTTCCTCGGCCTGGTCGGGTTTTCGGCGCTTGTTGGGTCGCTGCTCCTCCTCGTGCTGCTCTTGTGGCGTCGGTTGGTCCTGCGTCGCTGTCTCTGCGTCGGCTGCTGCGACGTCTTGCGGGGTGGGGCGGAGCCACTGCGTCTTCTTGGTGAGCGTGTGGTGGTAGTAGACTCTGCCCTTGGAGCGGGACACGCGCACGAGCCACTCGGGCGGCAGCGGCGTCAGCGTCATCGCGGTCGGCTTGAAATTCTACTAAAAACGCTGTCGTGGGCATAAAATGACAAAAGCTGCAATTATACTTGGGAAAAAAAACTATTTCTCGCCTTGGACCCGAGAGATTTTCGTTGCGTTGGAGAGATTTGATAGACGGGTCGGTTAAATCTTGCGAGGAAGGCCATGGCGCTGATGCGCTCGGGACCTGTTTGTTGCAATGCCATTCCACAAAGAAATTTGAGTGACATTCGTCGTGGTAGCCATCGAACCGCTGCGCAGGTCGTTGCGTACACTTGCGAACCCAATATCACCGCCTATTGATGCTGAGAACTCGACACTCCACGGCCTGCACACGCCCTCCTGGAGCAAACATCCAGCCCAATCACTGGACGATGTGCTGCCAGCAAATCGCACCGTCCACTTCACTTCAACCGCAAGCGGATACTTGGTGTGCCGCACACCACTCCATCGCTTTATAGAGGGTCAATATACACTTGCGTTGAGTATGCCTCGCCGTGATTACGGAAGGAGGCCGTTCAGTACAAAACTCGACAAGTCCCCCCCCCCCTCGTCGTAACGTACCAAGTCAAGAAGATGCAGCTCCGAGCCGCGTTGCTGGCGCTCGCGGCCGTCGCCTTCGCGGGGCAGTCGGCGCAGGCCGCGCCCGTGGCGCTGACCGAGGCCACGTTCGACCACCAGACGAGCCACGGCGTGTGGTTCGTCAAGTTCTACGCGCCGTGGTGCGGCCACTGCAAGAAGCTGGCGCCCACGATCGACGAGATGTCCGAGGCCGAGGGCCTGGCCGGCCAGGACGTGCACGTGGCCAAGGTGGACTGCACCACGGAGCGCAGCATCTGCGAGCGCTTCAGCGTGGGCTCGTACCCGACGCTCAAGGTGGTCGCGGCCGGCAAGTCGTACGACTACAACGGCCGCCGCGACGTGCCCGCCATGGTCGCGTTCGCCACCGAGGGCTACAAGAAGGACTTTGGCGAGCGCGTGCTGGCCTACACCGAGTTCGTGGAGCAGCGCAGGGCCGCGGCCGCCGAGCACGAGGAGAACGAGCGCAAGAGCGCGGTGGTGCAGCTCACGACGACGTCGTTCGAGAACCAGGTGCTCAACAGCAAGGACCCGTGGCTCATCAAGTTTTACGCGCCCTGGTGCGGCCACTGCAAGCGCCTCGCGCCCACGTGGAACAAGCTCAGCCGCACGCTCCAGGAGAACGGTAGCAAGGCGCGCGTGGCCAAGGTGGACTGCACCGTGCACCGCCGCGTGTGCTCGCGCTTCGGCGTGAACGGCTACCCGTCGCTGTTCTACATCAACGACGGACAGGTGTACAGGTACAAGGGCGGCCGCTCGCTCCCCGCGTTCCTCGACTTCGTGGAGAGCGGCTGGAAGACGGCGGAGTCGACCGGGCCGATCCCCGAGGAGGGCTTCTTCTCCAAGATCGTGGACATGACCATCGAGTGGGCCACGGAGCACACGGTGCTGGCGGTCCTGGCGGGCATCCTGGTGATCGCCATCGTCGTGGCCATCTTGGTGGCCCTGCTGGACTACTGGCTCGGCGCCGACGACGTGGCGCAGTACAAGAAGGCTCTGGACGAGAAGGAGGCGGAGAAGACGACGGAGGGCGAAGGTGAAGGTGAAAGTGAGGAGCTCCCGCCGAAGGTGCCGTCTGCGGCGGCGGCCAAGAAGGCCGGCCAGAAGCCCAAGGACGAGTAACTCGGCGCCCTCGCTCGAGTGGTGCCTCTTTAGGTCTTGCTGCTGCTGCGCGCGAAGCGCTGATCGATAGAGAGAAGAAAGAAAAACAAGAAGCGAGAGAGGATGCCGACTGGCAGGCAGATTACATGTAGCTAGTTCGTTAGTTAGGACCCCCATCAAGGATCGACAATGAGCATGTACAGCTTTCGTATTCCGTCTGACGCGTTACAGTAAATAAGCTAGCGACCATCGTCCGTTGCGGTTTCCATCTCTATGCGGTGGTGACGACGGACGTCCAGTACTCGATGACCTCCAGGAACCACACGGGCTCGCGTTGCAGCTTGGCGTCCAACTTCACCACCTGATGCGCCAACAGCGTGCGTACTGACACTGCAGCGTCTGCCTTGACCTTCTGCATCGGACCGATGGCCATAATGTAGTCGCCTGTGCAACCACACACAGCCAGTCACGCAGTCAGCAGGACGCTCCCCTCCCTGTCAATTGAGACTGCCGCCACTGACCCACTTGAGGTCGAGCGTCGACACCCGGGGGTTCGTTTTTCAGGAAAACCTTGAGCTCCAGCCTCAAGACGCCAGTGCCGTCGTCCACCGTGCACTGCCTCCGGTCTTGAGAAGTGGCGACTACGACGCCCTGCAGAGCAGAAGACTATGGGTGAGATTATAGGCTTTCGCGGGGTGTTCGCTGGGTGGTGGTGACCTGAATCCAGAGACGAGAGCAGTCGACGCCGTTGATCACGGGGGTGGGGCGGCTGGACGACTGCAAGGCGGAGTCGAGCTGCCCCACGAAGGCTTTGGCCGTGCCCAGTCTCGGAGCTGCGGCTGCACACATGGTGGAGTCGGCCAGTGAAATACTGAACTGGAGCATACTTTGCGCAAGTGTAAAGCTTGGTTGAAGACGACATGAGCAGCAAAGTACAAGAAATCGCACACCACTTGTTGGAAGGAGTGAGTTCACTGGTGCAGCACGAGTGTTGGCTGTCACAGTTGCTTTAGGTGTTTTACTATCTCGAACGGTAAAGCGGAGCCCAGTGCGCTGCCGCCTTAAATGAGCTTCTGCGTGACTGCGGCGCCCTTGAGTCCGGCCTGCTCGATGGTCTGCGCCAGGTCCGTCGACACGGGGCGAGGCGGGAAACCTGCCAGCAGCGTGTACGGTTGTGCCGCCGCGTCGTTCCTGCAGCCAAAACAACAACCGGTAACACCATCAACACCACCTCACTCTCCTCCAAAGCACCAGCAAATGTCGAAAGCACCGCCCACTCAGTCCACGTACAGCTGGATAATGGCGTACAGGTCGCGAATCGTGTGGTCCAAGTTGAGCGTCTCCCTCAGCCTCTGTCCGTTGTGCAGACGCAGCTGCAGCGTCGTCGTGGGCTTCTTGTCGTCGATCACGGGGCGCTCGGCGGGCACCGCAGCCCCCTGGATCACGGCCTCGGCCGCGTACGACGTGGAGCCCATGCTCTGGCCCTCCCCGCTGAACGCCGTGTAGGCCGGCGGCGGGGGCGCCACGTAGTCCTCCTGGCGCTTGTCCACGAGGCTGATCTCCACCTGCTCGCTGCGGTTCTCGCCCTCCAGCTCCTGCGGCACGTGGCCGCGCTCCAGCGCCTCGAGGAACGAGCGGTTGGCCGGGTCCGAGCGCGCGCGGTACGGGCCGTCGTTGACCGTGAAGCCCTCCCTGTAGAACGTGATGACGTGGCGCGGCTGCGCGGATCCCCCCGCCGCCGCCGCGTCCTGCTGCGCGCGGCCGATGATGTTGGCCACGTGGTCGTCGCCGCCTCCGGGCCCGATGACCGACAGTCCGCTGCCGCCGCCGCGGTCCGAGGCGCCGCCCGCGTAGTACTGGTTGGGCTGCTCGCCGTCCTCGCGGCGGCGGTCGTCGTCGTTGCTGAGGCTCGAGAGGCCCACGATGTTGACCATGGTGTGTGTCTGTCTGGTAGAAGTAGTGGAGGTATGTCGGATATTATTTTTTTGTGGAAGTGCGTTTTTGGGTTGCGGAAGAGTGCCTATAGCGCGATCAAGAGGTTCGAAAGAGTGACAGTGACGATATGGCTACATTGTTTTGGTTTTCACTAGGCGAGCGCCGTGCGTTGGTGCGCAATGTGCGACTTGAGCGAGTCGCTGGTGGCGGACACGTCGGCTTCGGCGACCGAGAAGTCCGTGTTGCGCGCCTTGGAAAAGCCGGCGAACATGCGCTCGAACTGCAGACGAGCAGGTGCCGACGTCGACGGCTTGGCATTCTCAAACGACGTCTGCACGTGGGTTTTGGTGATGAGACTGTGGTGTACATGATAGGGTGTACATGGGTGAATAAGTTGTGCTATGCAAGATGAAGATTGCCAGCAAGAAACGTACTTGGAGTCGTTGCCGTTCAGCTTTTCGTGCACAAGTTCCAGTTGCGCTGAGTACATGATCTGCGAACACAAAAAAAAAAAACGTTAATTAATCGTCAGCGCAAACCGAAATTAGGAAAAGGGAAGATGCCAGTGTACGTACGGCCTGCAAGTCAGCACCCGAGAAGTGGGCGCTTTTCGGGGCTTTTGCAATTTCAGGAAGATACTCGAGCGCGTCGTCGGAGAGCTCCATGCCTTTCGAAACCGCACGGAGGATATCTAAACGCTCTTCTTCATTCGGAAAACCTACAGAAGTCCATAGCATATCAGTACAGACGTGCAATTATGCACCTCGTCAATCCAAACGTACCGCAGTAAAGAGACTTGTCAAGGCGCCCAGGCCGAAGAAGTGCCGGATCAATCATATCCGGCCGACTTGTAGCTGCTAACACGTAGACACCCTGTGGTATTTCCAAGACAAAACAGCATAGGTTAGTATTCTCAGCACTGCTTGACGCGCACAGCAGTACATTCGAGACTGCTTGCTCACCTTTCGAGCTTCAACTCCGTCCAAGAATGTGAGCAACTGGTTCACCAAACGGTCAGTGACGCCGGTGTTGTCGGCACCACGGCGGGGAGCAATCGAGTCAAACTCATCAAGAAAGAGTACCGATGGAGCAGCCGATCCGGCTCGTGCGAACAAATCCCGAATGGCCTGTTCACTCGCACCGATGTACTTGTTCAGGACCTCGGGACCCTTCACACTGATAAAGTTCAAGCCACATTCGTGTGCTACGGCGCTAGCCAGCAGAGTTTTTCCGCATCCAGGAGGCCCATACAGTAGCATACCAGCCGGAAGCTTGATCGGCGTGTTGTCGTATAGCTTCGCGTAGCGAGTAGGAAGTTCCAGAGTGTCCTTGAGCACCGTTCGCACATGCTGTAAGCCTCCCACATCGCTCCATTTGACAGAACTCTTGAAGAGATCTACTCCAATCAACGCAGTAGGTTGGAAATCTTCAATGCCGTCCACGAAGTCGCTTTGCTGGACCTTGTGAGTTACATCGGAACGCTTGCTCGGCTGTAGTACAGCATGACGCTTGAACATCTGGTGCAAGGCACGATCCGTAGCACTTGACAAATCACGGAGACTGTAGCCCTCTGTCAAGGACGATAAAAGTCCAAAATCGATGGCAGGGTCGACGCCAATTTGCCGCGAATCCGTCGCTCCTTTTCCCGTCGAGTTCGCGTTGTCTACCTTCATTTGCAGCATTTCGCAAATCAATGTTTCGCGCCGCTCTGCATCCGGCGAAGTCACTTGAATGGGGCGGTCAAAGAGCCCACAGCCTCGCAATGTGTTGTGGATGCTTGTGTCGGCCCGAGCAGCAGCAACTACAGCCACGTTTTTGCTCTGCATCGCGTTGCCAACAGTCTCCAGGAGCTTCTTTCGTGCGTGTTGCTTCTGCTTGTCCGACAAACCTTTGATAGTCTCACATTCTCGTTTAAAGGACATCTTCAACTCGACTGTCGTCTTCCACATGCGCTGACAGTTCTGAGTCATTAGAACCAAGAGCAGCTCAGCGATACGTCGCGATTGTTCGTTTGCGGCACCTGTCGATTCATCTTCTTCAGGCACCAGGGCGTCCAAGTTGTCCAAGACAATCAAAGCAGGCGCGTGCGCAGCTGCCTCTTCGAACAGCTCGTTCAGCCGAGATTTCACCGATTCCATCTTGAGTCCTCGTAAATTCCGGCACTCAACAATCGTTGCATAAGCTGAAAACTTCGACGAAGTTTGAGCCTCGTGCACCAAAGCGCGTAGAAGTGTCGACTTACCATTGCCTCGCTCGCCATGCATAAGGGCACACCCCGGAGGTTTTGTCCCCAGTAAAACGCGCGCAGCAGATGCATCTCGGGATAAGACAGGGCGAATAGCTTTCGTCAACGTAGAGTAGGTCTTCGCGCTGCGTGATAGCTCCAGGACTGATAGGTTCAACGTGCTAATCGGCAATGCTTTGCTCCGCATTTTCGCTAGCACTTGCAGTTGCTGACCCGCTGCGTTCTGCACAGACACTTGGCCCAATGATAAAGCGTGACCACCATTTTTTCCTCCCAGCACAGTATACTTCTCTAGTGCACCGACCGGAACACCTGCAACAGAACGAGGGATATCGTGAGCGAAGGTGTTAAACAGGCCGATATGCCAAGGTCATCTCAAAATCTTCATCATTACCTTCCAGCTGTTCAACACTAAATGCTTCTTCGGCATCGTATTGAACGTCAGCAACCGCCTGTACGACTTCCCCATTATCCAGTTCGAGACGAAGTACCGATCCCGAGCTGATAACATGGCTGCAATCAGTTGAGCTACTCCAGCGCAAAACTGCCTGTTGGATGCGGCCAGTCAAAGTCGAATAACCTCCGTCTGGGCCCTCAGTGTTGATGAATAAGGTCATCAAAGAAGGCGGGAGCTCCGGTAGTTTGAGAACGCGAAGAAAAACAGACTCACACGCATTGATGCCCAAGCTGGCACTCACGCCTTGGTTGAGAATGGTGTGGCCCCGTACAACGTCATAGGAAGCCTTCAGTCTTGCAACACAGCACACAGGTTGTTTTCTATGGCAACAAAACGTATAGCAGGGTTAGTATCAAACATCTATCAGCATAAAGGCAGATATAAGTGGAATACCTTGAGGGTTCACCCTGCTCGTCAGTTGTGGGGGTAACGCCACTTGTCGCCTTCGAGTCCGGGCTCCAGAGTGCTACAACAGGAGCTTCGTGAGCGTCCGAGGGCGCGTCTGAAATTACTGCGCCATCCAGCATCGCCAGAGTTTCGGGATGAACCCACACTTCGTCAACAGTATCGTTTTGAACTGTGCCTATACCTTCCTGTTACAGATCAAAAGCACACTATAGTCAGCAAATAGCACAGCAACACTCCCCAGTATAAGTCGTCGCACCTGGACGAGCAAGAGTGGCGACTGCTCGTAGTACAAATCGGGACTCAAACCGTGCTCTGTCGTCTGTACTTGACGCTCTTTTGGCGCCACGATAACCTCTGAGGCAGGAGTCAACCGAGCATGCTCCCTGTCAAAGTCGTCAAAACAAGAATCCCATTTAGCCGTGAATGACAAATTTACTGCTCGAAGCAAAATTCTAGACAAGTTCGACGCACATTCCAAGTGGAAGAGAAGCCCGAATGCGAATGAGAGTGTTCTGGTTGATCCAGATAGGGCTCACTTGCTTGTCATTGACCACACACATCTGCCACCCCCACATATCGTCAACAACTTTAGTTAGCACTACAAGCCACCACAACTCCTCATCCAGGCCATCGTCGTACCTGTCGTAGCAGCTCCGTCTCAATAGCCCCCGCATGCAGTTGGATGAGCTCCCAGTCGTCCGGCGTGCAAGGCTCCACATTCACCTGCCGTGCAATCGGCAGTGCTTCCACCACATGAACCCCAAGAAACGTCTGCGGCGCCTTCTCCACGTGCTCTTGCTGCAAACCAACAAACAAATAGCACACACAAAATCCCTATCAGCATCATCAGAAGCCCCTCCTATCGATCACAATTCAACGTACAATGCCCACACAGCGTGCAAACTCAGCCGGCACTTCAATGACGTCACTGCAATGCCCAAAATCCCCGTTAAACCTCATTGCAATGCTCTCCATCGTCCATAGCAGACCCTCCCCCAACCTGCGCAGCGCTCCGTCCTTGACGATGCCGCCGATCCAGCCCACGCACACGCGCTGCACGTATCCATCCACCGTCTCCCACGACAGCTCCAAGATCGTAGCCCCGGCCTCCACCTGCAGGCATCAAACAGTTAAAAGTTAGGCTAAAACGGGCAAGAAATCCGCTGGGATTCGACGCGACGCGACGCACGAGCTCTGGGCCTCCCAGGAAGGCCTGCACGAAGGCCGGAGGGAGGTTCACGAAGCAGCTGCTCACGGGCACCAGCACCGGCGCTAGGAACGCCCCGCGCGCCGCCATGCTCGCGTCTCTCGGAGGTGGCGACGATCGCTTGCAGTTGATGAAATGAATGCATCAACGCAGATGTAGCAGATTTGACGGGGGTAATCGTACTTAAGGAAGATGATACAAGTTGAAGCGCAGCAGGTCTCCAGTATTCCTGCTCGCTTTGGGGCGTGCAGGAAGCGGATGTATGATCGGACAGACGGTAGGTGCGCATCCAATTGTTAAAGCTGCATGTACATTCCACTAGTGGTCGTTTCGCATTTAGTACTGCATGCACCCGAAACGGAGACGGCGTCGTACCATTATTGAGTTCGCGAGTGAGTGAGCTGCGCGTCACGGCAGCCCCATCGCAGATGCACGAGGCGGGGATCAAGAAGGCGTCGTTCCGCAGCGAGTGGACGAGCAAGCTCTTTACGAAGCCGGTGAGGTGGCGCGGGCTCGGTCAGGAGCTCCTGCGCAAGGAAGGCAGACTCACGCTGCTGCTCGTGGCGCTCGGCATTTCCGGTACGGCAACAACGACGTGTACGCTCTTGGCTTTGAGGCTTTCACTGACAACTCTCTTGCAGCCTCTCTGGTCGACGGCATCATCGACCTGGTCGTGCTGGGTTTGAATCGGACCCGGAAGGAATTCCTGCAACGCGCCGTCCCGGACGACTCTCTCTACGCGGAATACGCAGCTTGGAGCGCTTTCACGATCGTCGTGGCCACCGCGAGCGTCAAGTGGACGGCAGTGTTCGACCCGATGGCCGCAGGCTCTGGAATCCCCGAGATGAAAAGCATCATTTCGTACGAGCGCCGCGAGGACGCTAGTCGGTCCCTTCGAGCGCGCACGCTGGTCTCCAAGATCGGCGGGCTAGCGCTTGCTCTCGGCAGCGGGGTCTCGGTCGGCAAAGAGGGTCCGTTCGTGCACACGTCCTCGATCATCGCCCATCGATTGATGAAGCACGTGAAATACTTCCGTCGAATATATGACAACGATTTCATGCGGCGGCACGTGTACGATGCGGCCTGCGCTGTCGGTGTGACGACGACATTTCGAGCACCTATCGGCGGTGCGTTGTTCGCGATCGAGGTCACCAGTACGGTCTTCATGGTGTCGGTGGGTACAACACGTGGAGAACTGGCACAATGAGCTTGGAACTAACTTGTGGTCGTGTCGCCTCCTCTTGCTGTGGCTGTCTGCAGAACTACTGGCGCGCCTTTGTGGCATCAATTAGCGCCTTGCTCGCGCGCGAGGCAGCGCACATGGTGCAGCGGGACTGGGTTGCCGCGTACCACGTGATGTTTGCCACCCATTTCGTTGCCGAATCCTTTGCATTCGCCGAAATCGTGGCGTTCGCAGTGCTGGCCGTCCTCACGGGTCTCCTTGGTGCGCTGTACGCATCCACCGCGACGGCTTTCCGTTTGCAATGGAACGCGTGGGCAACAAACAAATCCGCGGTTCTTACATCACTCGTACTGCTGTTCCCACTAGCAGCGCTTCTCTGTTTGCCAATAGGCATGGCCCGACTGTCCTTCGGAGATGTCTTGGCTGATCTCACCGGTACCGACTCCGCGCTCCCTGATCGATGGCACGCCGACCTCTCCTTGTCGGTATTGATGGTGCTTCCCCTCTCGGGACTCATCCGTCTTGTGGTTACAGCGATGTCCTTCTCACTGCCAGTCCCATCGGGCGATTTCATTCCGACATTCATCGCAGGCGCCACCTTTGGTCGCTATTACGGTGAAGTCCTTCGACTCGCTTTCCCCGGTGATGGAATCGTGCCCGGCGGATACGCATTGGCGGGCGGTGCAGGCTTCGTCGCTTCGACCACAAACACCGCCTCGGTCGCTGTGATCGCGCTGGAATTCACAGGACAGTTTGTCTTCACGATCCCGCTGATCCTCTCGACACTTATCGCTTCGGGTGTTGGCTGTGCGTTCCGGGTGTCGGTTTACGATAGTGTCATTGCGAAGAAAGGGTTCCGACACATGCGAACACTTGATCTCCAAGACCTGAAGGCGCGCGACGTCATGCTGCTGCGGTTCCCTGTCCTCACTCTTGAAATGGCCAGGACACAGCTCGAGCGCGTTATCAAGATAGACCCGACACTGACGCTACCTCTAGTGGAGAACCTGGACAGCATGGTCTTTATCGGATGCGTCCCCCGTCGCACCGTAGAACAGTTCATTCAAGATGCCGAGCTAGGGCAGGGCACGCAGCTTCACTCAGCGCTCCAAATGCCACAACAGGAAGACGATACAAAGCGTACAACAACTCAGTCACTGGCCAAGGATGACAAGACTGCAACTTTCGTCCTCCCCACTGATATCCGCCAAGCAGAGAGCGCGCCGGGCGCAGTTGAGCCCACCGCAGCACCCTTTCCCCATGACGACAGCAGCCCGCTCGCCGCTTCGGACCCCTTGACATCAGTTGAAGAGGCTACCAACGCGACAGTCCGTCAGCTCATCGACTCCACGGTGCTTCAAGTCGACCCTGACACGTCCCTACAAAAAGTTCACCTGCTGTTCGAGATGATCAAGTGCTCCAGCATATGGGTCACGCGGCGGGGTCGACTGGTGGGGCTTCTACACCGGCAAAACCTGCACGCCCGCATCACTGAACTGAAGCAGCGGGACGGCATGACAGTTTGTCCGTCTTTACCAGGCCGCCGGCCGCCAAGCTGACCTGCCAAGCAACACAAACATGCACACAACCACCACCACGTATTTGGTTTTGCAAAGCAGGAAACGCACCCACCAAGTCGTTCGGCGTTACCTCGACGACCGCGACTGGCCCAGCAGTTTCTTGGTATTTGTTTGGTTTGAGCTGGACATCTTTCCTTACTTGACTTGTTCTTGCTTGCTCGAATCTTGCCCAAAACCGATAACGTAACACATCGATCAGAACTGCATCTCTGGGAGAGCGTCGGAAAAATCACAAGAAACGACACAAGAGAGCATAATGGTTTAGATATGTACTCTGCAGCAGCAGGAGTATAGTACAAATACAAAAGCCACGGGGGCGAGCAACTTCCTGCTACACAGCTAGCTGCGATTGCAACCTGAATAAACTGCACACAGGAAGCTGCTTCCCAGCCGACCGGCATCAAAATGACGAACCCAAAGCATCAAGAGGCTAACCTGTAGTGTTGTGGTGTCGTCCGCTCTTCTTGGAGTAGGGATAGCCCAGAATGTTCAGGGAGTCGCGGCTGTAGCCGCCGCTCTCGCGCAATGAGCCGATGCTGCGCTGCGACGAAGACAGATCCGTGTTCTGCTGCAGGGCAGGGACAGACGCGTAGCTGTCGCGCACCGAGTCCGTCATGGTGTCAGTCTCCGTCGAGCCGCTTGGTCGCGCGCTAAACGAGAAGTTATCCGGGGCAGGAGGCGGGTTCGACCTGCCGGACTGCACCCCTGTGCTGTTCGAGAGAATCGACTGGTTCGTCTGGCGTGGAGCCGCTGACGCGTAACTGTCCGCGTTAGAGATCACCGAGCCGTTGTTGTAGCGGCCAGAGTCGCGGCCAGAGTCGCGGCCAGACGTCCTCATCGAGTTCTGCTTGGCACTGGGGCGACGCAGGCTCGTGGCACGGACGTTGCTCTGAGGAGACGTCACCGTGTTAGCATAAGGGTCAGCGGCACTGTACGGCGCGAACGAGCCAGTACGGCGCATGTTATCCGTCGACGTAGCTCGGGCCTCAGACTCGCGCATGTCATCGATGTCAAAGCTCGAGCGCTCCTCTTCGACGTCTTCATCGTACTGCTGGAAGCTAGTGCCCGATGTCTGACGGGGGACAACCGGAGCAGACAGCGTGGGGGCAGCCTTCATATTCGAGCGACGTGGGCTGGTGACCATATTGCTGCTGTAGGAGTACGTTGGGGCAACATAAACAGGTTCCGGCGAGGGCGTGCGCTCGACTGACGAGTTGTGCGAGTACGGCGCAGACACGACCGACGAGTGGTCAGACAACGCGGACGACGCAGGCGAGTCCACAGCAATCGATGCAGCGACAACAGCAGCCGGTACAGCAGCAGCAGGAGCGGGCGACGAGACGTGCGAGCTCGAGTCGCTCAGGTGCGAGCTAGGGGCCTTGGAGCTGGCAGCCGGCGAGAACGACTCGGCGTAGTCCACCGTAGGCGAGGCCGGCGGCTGGTGGTCATCGTGGTCCGAGTGGTCTGAGTGGAAGGTCGAGGCACCCGCAGCAGCGGCCTTCGGCTTGGTCGTAGGCGATAGATACTGGTTCTCGACGTCGTTCTCCGGGTCTTGCATGTCCTTCGACGCACGATTGCGACGACGGACTAGAATAACCGAACCCACAATGATCAACAACACACCTGCTCCGCCGCAGATTCCGCCGATGATAGCTCCGTTCGACGAGCCCGAGGACGTACTGGTGGTGCTTCCATCGACACCGTCCGCCGTCGACGCCGAGTTGAACTGCACGTCGGATGTGGCGCATCCGGACTTGCTCGTGAATGCAAAGGTGCTATTCAGGGTCTCGCCGTCGTCCGACGTGACCGAGAACTCGACGCTCGAGTACCAGGTGCTGGAGGACGAGCCCGAGTTGGCCGAGTACAGGAAGGTCGAGGACGAGCTGGTGGCCGTGACGCCGTCGATCGTCGCTCCGGAGATGACCTTCTGCGAGTTGTAGAACTGCAGCGGCACGTACGTGGCCGAGGCGCCGTCCATGAGGCAGGCCTTGATGTCGCCCGACATGAGCGACGTGGGGCACGTGTCGAACTCGTACGAGACCTTGGTGGTCGTGTCCGTCGTGTCAAGGCCCAGCGCCGCCATCGAGTCGGGCGACAGCTGCAGCGTGCCGGAGGCGCAGCCGTCGCACACGTCCAGCACGTAGGCCGAGGTGGTCTTGCTCGAGTCGTCGGCGCGCGTGACGGTGATGCAGCGCGCGCAGGCGTCGTTGAGCGCGAAGTCCTTGCTGGACACGGACGCGTAGTACTTGAAGTTGTCCGTGGAGGACGAGACGCCCATGAGGCGGCAGGTGCCGTACGTCGGGTCGCTGATGTTGTAGACGGACACGGCGCCCGAGGCGGCCGCCAGGTCCGCCGCCATCGCCGCCGCCGCCGCGATCGCGATCGCGATCGCTGTCCAGCTCCGCATCGCCTGCTAGGTCTGCTTGTGTGTGTGTGGGTGGGTGGTGGGATATACCGCTGTCTCTCAGGACAGGCAGGTCGGGACGGAGAGGCGCGTGGAGATGGGAAGGAATGCGGCGCGGCCAAGCTGCTACTGGAGTGGCGCTCGCTTGTGGTCCCTAGTCTCTGCGCTGCGCTTTCGGTTGTGAGTCGAACGCCTTCGCGCTCTGAGGTCTGGCTCCTCACGTGCGGTCGGGCCGGAGTGTGTGCGCACTTCGCCACCGAACGTGAAGAGAGGCAACCAGGGGTGGGGGTCGAATTATCATGGGCAGCTGCAGGTGGATCTACCATAATTCAGTAGTTCAGTACTCAGGAATACTCGTCTCCTTCGGTGGGCTCTGCATCACTGACGGAGCCAGCCGATTAAGACATTACCAGAAGACAAATAACTCAGGTTAAATAGGCTGCCTTCTTCTTCTCTCTCTCCATCGGAGATCGGTACGTGACGCTCGCGAGTCCACACGCTGGTCGTTGCTCCTCCTTGCATTAGGTTGTGCACTGCTAGGTATCTGATATAGCGGATACGACGATTTCGATGAAACCAACTCTTGTCATTGTTTGCTCTAAATTTGAGGTCCTTGCTCTATCACTTTTACGAGACTACTAGCGCGATAACCGGCGTAGCTGTTTTGCGGTTTCTTGCCATGAACACCATCACACCCTGTGCTGTTTGTTTCTGAAGGAGCAAGCAGAAGCTTGTAATTGATCCCCAGTGGGCAGTTACGCTTACTGCCTCTTTTGAATGCATACTCTATTGGGATCATAAATTGAGAGCAGAATAAGCCGGCGTACAAAGGAGCGGACGTCATTTGAAAACTGTTTGGTTTACAGCTGCAGTGAGCGCAAACAAACAAACATTTAATCCGCGCTTAGATTGATAAAAATGAAGCCTACTAGATTCCGAGCAGAGGTTGAAGGTGAACGACAATCAGTATATCCGTAGCTGTTAGCGTCCGATACGTCGTAAGGTCCCCTTGCTAGCGCACCAAAGGAGACAAGCAACTCTACCAAAATTCAATCGCATGGGCAACATACTGCTTTAGTACTGTATTTCACGGCTGCTGTGGCTGCCGCCACCGAACGCGCTGGTCAGCCGTTGCTACTCGATTGTGGCTCGCGCCGTTGAAACCAGCACTCGGTTCATAAGGTCGAGCGGTGATGGCGAGGACGATGGATGGCGCCACCTCCTTCTAAGGCTTGTCCTACCGCTGCTGCTGTGATGTCCGCTTCCGGATCGCTGTTACAGTCCAAGTTTGCGGCACCCGAGCTTGACGAACTGGCGTCGCAACGCGGCGGAGAGATATCAAATACTACAAGTGAAGCCGACTGGATTCGACGCCGAAGCTCGGGCTCAGCTGGCTACGCTGACATACTAGGACTTGTTTTCAGCATTGTGGCCGTCAGGAATCAATCTCGCTCATTTTCCGCTTGGGTTTCAAGTTGGAAGGCCTTGCCTTTTTCCCTCGTCTTTCCACCCCAGCGAAAAACACATCGCCGTGCGCATTGTCATCGCCGCTCGCGCTTTCGGGCGTCATCACGCTTTGGCACGTGCAGGGGTCTGTACGTGGCTTGAAACAGCGCTTACGGGCCCCTCTGCGGCTTCGCCACTACGACAAACTCGCGGATCGTGGCTTCGCCGAACCGCAGATGGTTCCCCAGCTTGCTCGCTCTGCGCTCAGGTGCCGCTCAGAGCGCGGCCGTTGTCGGCAGAGGAAACTCCTCGTCACGTGTGCAATGTGTGCAATGAACGTTTCAAACTGCAGTCGCGAAAACCGCGAACACGGCGCTGCTGGTGATCATCAAGCACACGAGCGGATGCCAGGAGCGTGTCGCTGACAGCAGTTGCGTGCGCGCCGGTCGGTCCGTCACCGCTCGTGGCCCAGTTCAGCACTGTACAGCACAATAATAGGCTCCGCTATTTTTGTCAGAACGCATAAGGCGCGAATAAGGTGGGGACGGCACAGTGAAAGCTGAGCAAAGTGAGCAAAGTTGCCTGATTATGGCCCCGACAAGGTGATGGTTCTAAAGCCACAACCACACGACGTTGATGTAACCATGGTGTGGCAGACGGCACAGCTCATTATCGTTGGAAGTGATGGCAGCCCTGCCGAAAGGTGAGGAGGCCTGCGGTTGGCTGGTGCGGGGATGGGGGCGTGGGGCTGATGGCATGTATCTGTGAACGCCGCACGAGTAGGAGCGGTCGAGAAGCTACTGCGCGAGGTGGTGGGCGACGACGTCCCGATCTCGAAGGAGACGATCGACTGGGTTACCGAATGCGCTGGCGGTAGGTAAAGCGACCCCTTGCAGTCCATGTAGCACGGGTTACAGTGTTGCTGACTCGTGTTGCTTTTCTGCTACTGCAGAGCTCCTGCAGGTGGTTGGGCAGGAGGCTAACACGGTCGCGGAGGGTGCCGCGAAGAAGGAAAATTATCGCATCTCGCAGGAGCACGTGACGGTTGCGCTGGAGGTAGTAGCGAGTGGTTTAGGATGGTCGATCCGGCGTCTCCATACTGATGCTAGACGTGTGTGGTGCAGAATCTCGGGATGCATCGATACGCACAAGATATTACGGAGCTCCAAGGATCGATGGAGCTCGAGACACAGGTAAGCAAGCTCATAACAGCCTTGTCGGCGGCTGTTTGGCACGCAATTCAATTTTGGCTGACGCCGCTGTCATTGAAGAAGAAGAAGAAGGAGCGGATAGCGTCTCGGAAGGCGGCTGCAAAAACTGCCTCGCGCGACGAGTTGCTAGCCGAACAGACGGCGTTGTTCAAGCAAGCTTCGTTGAAGGCAAGCAGAGAGGGGTGGTAAACAGCGGCACGAAGCACATGTGGTAAGAAGTATGTAAAATGTAAGCGATGGACTGCATGTTTCGCGACGTGCGATGTTCTATTCAGCCGAGCACGTGTGCAAGTCGTTATCGTTGAACAATATCTATGCCCACCCTCGGTTTGAAGTTATGGACGAGCACACTCCCACGAAGACACTTCGATGGCTCTATTCCAAGCTTGAACAACCTCGGAAGCAGCTCACTCAAATTCGACAACAACGCCTCGATGGTCAGACGCATATATGGGGCTAGACGGGTGAAGCATGCCAACATCATCGGGGAAGCCCGTTGTGTCTTCTGTGGGCTCCTGGCCGATGATCGCGCACTCCTTAACCTGTCCTTCGCCACGATACAACACGAAGTCGATACGCTTGGACGGGCTGTCACTGGGGAAGGTGAACTTGCGCTGCCGGTCTTCCAGGTCCGTAGACCGAGGCACGGCTTCCTCGTGCACCTCCAACCACGCGTCATTCATGTCCGTCGTCTGACCAAGAAGCTCAGCTTTTCCGCTGAGGAACTGGATACCGAGAGACTGGGGCTCGGAATTCAGATCACCGAGCAGCACCTGCGTTTTGCCCTTGCCTTGGCGCATGTACTCCCAGATTTCGATCTTCGTCTGCTCTCTGGATCGCTCACTTAGCGACAAGTGCGTCACATACACATCGATTTCGCCCCAGTGGGGGTAATCGATTACCGCATGAAGGCAAAGCCGCTGGTGCGAGTCATTCGGGTCATTCGGATCGCGACTGAGCAGCAAATAGTCTGTCGCAACGATTGGGTACTTCGAGAAGATGGCAGGCCCCTCTTCGATGCGTTCGTATGGCATTCTCGAGTTTATGTAGCTCATAGCCGCTTGGTATACGTACTGGTACCCCGGAAGCCTGTCCGCGAGGTGCTTCACCTGGGCGTGGTTGCCTGGCTCACCGAAGACGCCGTCGTAGCGCACTTCCTGGAAGCCGACGATGCCGGCCTGTGCTTCCTCCACGAACTTCACGAGGTGGTCCAGCCGCTTCGTGTACTGGTCCCACCGACGTCCAGAGCCATACACATCTGACGAGGGGTTCGTGTTCCATACATTGTACGACAAGATACGCGGCCCCGACGGAGCAGTGGAGCATACGTCTTCGTTGAGACCGCACTCGACTGCTTCATCCGTCTCTTCGTCAGCCACCTCCTCCAACGGTGCGAACGTGTGCTGAAAGACATTGTGTTCTGCTTCACGATCCAGCGCCACGACCACGCGGTGCCTCAAATTGAACTTGGCGTCCTCCAGCGTCAGGTAGAAGTTGAAGCCGAAGGTCACTTGGCTCGTGAAGCGGTACATCTGGTCGTTGGCGCCTTGGGTGTCCTGCAGGATCGACATCTCCGACTCGCCATTGTCCCCCGTCACCTTCAGCGGGAACACCGTCGCCTGCGCCAGTGTGATCCCGGGCGACACGTGGACGTTCGCCTGCGTCTTGATGGACTGCACGGCCGCCTGGAACGCCGCCTGGACGGCCGAGTCCGTCGTAGCATCCGTCGGGAAGATGGGGTCAAGAAGGACACTTCCGTACAGCAGCACGTTGGTGCTGGCCTTGTCCTGCAGCTGGAAGAGGTCGACGGGCTCGAAGCTCTGGCGCTTCAGGTGGATGCCGCCCGGCTCCGAGGACAGGTATCTGCCCGTGAAACGAGCGCCCCCGACGAGTGGCGGCCAGAAATCCCATCGCGGCAAGTCGTCGAACATCCGGCGCTGGGCTGCCGCCAAGTCGGCGAGGCAGGCGAGCAGCGCCGCCAGCAACAGTGCGCGGGTCGCCATGATGATGATGATGATCTGCTAGGTGGGGTTCTTGTCCGGATAGTGAAGTCCGGATACAGATCAAGAGTGATGGTCTCAGAAGTTTCCCTTCACTTCAACAATGGGGCGGCAGATGGTGATTCCGCAGCGGAGTGCGCGCGCGGAAGGCGGCGCTAGCAGTGACGACAACAGCAAGAAGGACGGCGCGTACTGGAGTCGGCTGCTCGTGGTGTCGTCCAGAAGCCGCCAGGTCAGTCGCCTGTGGCTGGAGAAGGCGCTGGTGCTGACCGACGGCGTGCAGATCTTCGCGCTCATGTGGCAGCTGTCGCAGCCCTGGCCGTGGCCTGCGCGTTGGCTGGAGGCCACACGCTGGACTAACGCGTTCACTCTCGACTTCTTCAGCTTCCGAGCCACAGGCGCCGCCATGGGCTCCACGTCGCAGTCCTTCTCGCTCTGGGGGGAGATGCACGACTACTGGATCTATGCCCTCGTGTGGGCGCTCGTGCCGTGGACTGGCATGCTGACGCTGCAACTGGCTAAGAGAACTTGGACCAGACAGGGACGCAGCGACTTTTTGTTGCTCCGTGTGAGCTGGGAGAACGTGCTGCTGCAGATGCTGCAGTTCCTGTACGTGCCCGTGGGGCTGGCCGTGCTGCGGCTGGTGAACTGTAATGCCGATGGAGGGGTCTCTGTAGACCCAACGGGTATGAGCTGCGGCAGCGTCGGACACGTTACAGCAGTGCTTATAGTCACGTGTGGAATGGGCGGGGGCTTTCTCGTCGGGCTGCCATGGATGCTACGTCGCCGCATTCGTGAGTCGATCGTGCATTCGAGTGTGGAGAAGCACGAGCGCTTCGTGCAGGGGAAGGAGCTTGAGTTTATGCTCGGCATGTCGGATGCGTACCTGGAGCTGTATATGCCGCAGTTTGCATCTTTCCATAGACACTCGGTGGGGATGCCGGCGCAAGTGTGCATGCTGAAGCTGGCGTTGATGTTTGTCTTTTCGATTCTGCGGTCGCCACCACCTTCGAAGGCGAACCAGGGAGTGCAAGGATCGATCTTCTTTTTTGCTGTGGTGAGTATGGCAGGGTACAGGACGTGGAGATACCCGTATCGCTGTGTGTCCACGAACTACTTGGCCATTATCGTCGACTGGATGCTGGTCGCCAACGGCGTATTCGGTAGGAAACCTTTTGTGGTGAGTTTTGCTGCTGCGGTCACTACTTACTTTAGCTTGTTCGCTAGTGTTGTTGTGTGCAAATGGTGTTCGCAGCGCACTCACAGTGTCAACGTCGGTGACCTCATCGTTAACCTTCCTGAATTCATGCTTCTTGGCTGTTATCGGATTGACTGGACTACGCGAAATAGTGCTGTTGAATCTGTACCCGGTGCCCGCGAAAGCGAGGAGGCTGTGCTGGCCAACAAATGCGCGAATGAATGAAATTGTAGACTACGGACCGAAACTGGCATCCTGGGTGAAAGCGATTCGCGATGCCCAGAGTACGATCCTTGCGTCGCTTCTTGTCATTCCGTCAATGAGGTCCTGCGAAGACTTAAAAGCTGCGCTCGACCAAGTTGAGTTATGCTACGAAGAAGCTGCTGAGACTGATCACCTACTGATGGTAGGCTATCTTTCATGATGCATATCTTGGACACAAGGCTAATCCGCTTTGAATTTTGCAGGGCCAGTTATATGAGGTTTCATTGTACGTCCATGAACTCTACGTGGATGCAGTAGCGTCAAGTCCTTTTCATCGGAGCGGTTTCCCCGCAAAAGAACTGGTCGATCTCACTGGTGTTTTGCAGCGCCGGAAAGATCGACAGCTACTTCTTTCAACTCGAAGCCAGAGCATTTTGAAGAAGTTGCATATTGCCAGGAGCTGGTCACGCCGAGCACGACCGTATGCCTCAGCGAATGTTGAGTGGGGGCGAAGGCGCGGTAAAGCTGGCATTCAGATTTTTTTGGACGCAGAATCCGATTACCAGCAGGCTGCAGCTGTGGCAGCGGCGACAGACTGGAAACCAATAAACTCAGTCTTCTGTCTGAAATGCTCTGATGGAAGCGACTCCAGACTCCTCATTTCAATTGTAGCGTGGAGTGAGTCACTCGACCTAGTGAAGTGGTGTGCGATGCAAGGCCCTTCAGCAGCTGGAAGTTCTCAAGAACAGTGCTTTTCACTCTCAAACGCTAGGCAATCCGGAATTCAAGGCGAACTCATATCGTGCGGGGATGAAAAAAACAGTGCGTCTGTCTTACAAGCCTTGACCATCCTTGCCTCAGATTCGGATCATCGGTTAGCAGCTAGAGATGGTACATACCAGGACTTCGTTGCTGTTGATGGTGATACTCCGTGTTAATGCATCGTACGGCAGGTGACATGCTTCGATTGGATGCTCGAGATTTGCTGTAAAATGACTTTGCTGGGTAACTAACCGATCATACTTGCTCAGGGAAGGAACAGCATCTAATGGATGCGGTCGTCCTTTGTTTAGATTGTTAGAACTCATGAGGCGATGTTTTCAGTAGTACGCAGCTCTTACGCACGATAGCCGTGGGTTCAGAGCAATTAACCCGACTACCAAGAATGGGTTGGCTGTGCGGGATACGCTTGGTGGTGGTGACCCCTGAGGCCCAGATACAGCAGTGCTATGCCGTAAATGCTTAGAGATTCCGGATGAAGCAGCTTCGGGCTTGAACAACCTGACTTCGCTACCTTGGCGCCTGGCTCTCCGTAGTGGCAATATCGACGGCTGTAGGCTTCACCAAGGTCGTTTCGCCCGGAGGAGGTACGCGTTGAGCGCTCTTGCAAGTAATGGTTGATGCTGGAGGCTTGAATTGTAGCAGTGGGTGAACCGAATTGCTGAAAATACATCTTGGCGTCGAAGATGATCGATTTGCCGATGTTCAGATTCATGCTCTCCATGTCTTGTTCTCGGTCAAAAGCATCGTCGAAGGTCTCCACTGGTTTGACTTGAAGGGTGAATCAGTCGAGTCTACGGACGACGGTATCGGTGCGAACTCCTGACCAGCTAGATTTATCCGCATGATGATTCGAACATGCGCTTCTTGTGTGATCGTCTGCACTCATTGCATAGGAACGAAAGCACAAAAATAATGAGACTACAATGTACGTCCGTCTCACGAGACAAACAACTTGCTGGTCCTCATTACCTGCAGAGTCCGTCGGTGATTGCGAATTTGTGTTCGCTGTCGAAGCAGATACTCCTGAAATTGTTGCTCTTGCTCCATGCTGTTCAAAAGTGTTCACCGTTAAATCTAGCGCTCTAAAAGTTACATGCGTGATCTGTGTTAGTAAGACGATGGTGCTGCTCCATTCCATCCCTCCTATAGATAGTAGGTATTGCCGCAATGTTAATGCTGAGGTATTTTCAGGTGAGCTATCACTAGTCAGACGAATATTTCTGAAGTAGTTGAGTTGATGCGAGAATGGGCGATACGATTGAAGCTGCAGAGCGCGTCCGAGTCGTGGTCCGAGTTCGACCACCAAATGAACGCGAGCTTCAGCAAAACTCACATCACCATGTACGCATTCTGCATACCACGTCTTGAATACCATGGTCAGTCGTTGGAATAGCGTTTGTCCACTGACCTATTGGCTTGCTGTGATGATGCTGTTCCGGTTGTCAGGCACTAACTGTAGACGATGAGGGAGGTCAAATCTCCGTGTGCAAAAACAAATCGGAGCATGAAGGCGAGCGCGAGCTTCGATATGCGTACGACCGAGTGTTTGGTGAGAAGGCGGACCAAGCCGAAGTTTTTGCCTACCTGCGTGACGGCGTTCAGCAAATAGCCCAAGGCTTCAACTGCACAATTTTTGCCTACGGTCAGACAGGAACGGGTAAAACACACACGATGCTGTAAGTAGAGCTGTCAGTTTGAATGCTGGAATGAATTTGGTTACTGAGTGGATTGCTTTCTCGGGTGCTAAAATGTGCAGGGGGCAAGATTTAGAGCACCATATCCATACGACAAGCACGAACCTGGAAGCGACTGACTGCTCTCCAAATTGGGGGGTGATCCCTCGTGCGATACAGAGTTTGTTTGAGGAACTTCAGTCCATTAGTCGCCATGGTTCGGCTGGTGTCGTGCACTGCTCGTACATGCAGATCTACAACAACGACGTCTATGACTTGCTCCAGGACAACAAACAGCGTATGAAGGATCCTCTTGCTGTACGAGAAATGATCAAGGGGAATGGGAAGCAGATCTACGTCAGTGGACTATCCGAGTTTCGCGTTACGAACCTCCAAGAAACACTACAACTATTGAAGACAGGCAATCGTAATCGGACCATCCGCGCAACAGCATACAACGAGAAAAGCAGTCGCAGCCACGCGCTGTTGCAGCTTTCAATTGAAGTTGAGTCTCGAGGCCTCGAGAGCGCAACGACAATCATCCGGCGTGCAAAACTCAACCTCGTCGACTTGGCCGGCTCGGAGAAATGGGATACAGAAGTTGTCATGGGCAACGACCGCAGCAAAGAGCTGACAAGTATCAACCAGAGTTTGTCAGCTCTGGGTAATGTCATTTCAGCACTCGTGAATCCAAGGCGAACGCACATCCCCTACCGTGACTCAAAGCTGACTCGCTTACTCCAGGACAGCCTCGGAGGCAACACTCGAACGGTAGTGATTGCGACGGTCTCTCCATCCGAGTCCGCAGTCGACGAGACAATCTCGACTCTTCAATTCGCCGACCGCGCCAAGTGCGTGACAGTCCGAGTGAAAGTGAATGAATTGGTGGACGATGCGATTTTGCTGGCGCAGGCTCAACGGGAGATTTCTCGACTGAAGCTTCTGCTGAAACAAAGTGGTTCTCAGCAGCAGCTATCTGCGTTCGGAGAGCAGGTAGCACGATTAACAAAGGAGAAAACAGCTCTTGCTGCTGAGAACCAGAAACTTCGACACACCGTCACGAGCCTTCGGAAAGCTTCCTCGGGGTTGGCCGCTGGGCAGGAGGAGAAAACGAATTCGCATGCCATGACAACGGCAAAGCTACGCGAAAATACAGCGTTCGTAGCACCGCATCCAAGTCCACCGGCTCGTCGAGCTAGTGCCCAAAACGTTGATGATCGACTACCATCTTCATTGCAATTGAACCAACTGCGTCTTGATCTGAAGGATCTGGGGACAAAACCGGCAGTGTTCACAGCGTTTACCGACAAAAACACTGATAATAAACGATTCGAACAGGCAGCGAAGGAGCAGGAGCTTATCTTGCAGGAAATTCAAACTGAACGACGCGACCTGGAGCGACAACTAGAGCTCCTGTCAGGTGCAGGTGACAACCAAGTTGGTGATTCATCTAATGGCAAAAATGGTGAAGTCTCTGATCGAAGTGAAGAAGACCCTTGTCCGATCTGTGGAAACGACATCGACGACCACAGTGACGCAGAGCTGGACCATTGTATCGAGTTGGAGATGAACATGGCGACGCAGCAGCGTGCCGCGGCAGTAAAACGTCAGGCGCCGCCAGACAAAAGCCTACCGGAGAAAAAAGTTCTACTACAGCGCCCTAACACTCGAAGTGAGAAGGTATCTTCAGTTCAAGCTAATGGTCCTCGCATGAAGGCAACTCCTCGTTCTGCTGCGTCGGATCCAAGACTTCGTCGGGTCTCCACCTCTGCACACGGCAAAGCAAGTCCGTCCATCTCAAACACAGCTCGAAAACCCTCGAGTCCACCACAAACGAGAGTCACAAGTGCTGACAGCAGGGTGAATGATGCATCTGAGAGAAAACCCAAGGATGCATTCCCCGATACCGAGGAGCAGCAACATTCATCACAGACCACTTCACGACCAACGAACGCCAACAACCAAGCAGATAGTCAGCCGTCTTCGTTCCCACCACATATCCCAATCCCCATTCTGCGCCAAGGACACAAAGGCTTGAAAGCCTTAAAGAAATTCCGAGCGGCATCTCCATACAGCAACGCTGTGCCACGCAAGGAAAAGCGAACGACGCCGCCAAAAGCCAAGCAAGTGCCGGCGTCGACTACAGAAACCAGCAGCGGAGAAAGTAGCAGGTCTACAAACACCGTCGTCAATTCAGTGCGCGACATCGGGCTGGAGTTGAGCGTGTACAAGTTCCGGTGCGTTTTACTATCTGTTAACTCGACAAGCTGTAGACTTGCTAATAGTTGTGCTGGAAACTTACAGATACGACTGCTGGTACACTTGCACCATCGTGGGCTTTGACCGAAAGCGGCGAATGCACTGCTGCCAATACGACTGCGGTGACAAGCAATGGCAGGATCTCTCCGGGCACAAGGTGAAGGTGATTGGTCGACCAGACGATTCGAGCTAGGAAGGCAACTTAGTCTTGAGTATAATCATACGGATCTATGTATTTACTTGCCATACTTATGACGGTGAAGAGCACCTGGCAAGCGGCCCAGCACCTTCAGCCACGGAGTCTCCACGATGATCATCTCGTTCTCCGCGACAAAGTCCACGAATGACAGCGGCCGGTAGCGGTTGACCACGCGGCAGAAACCCTCCTCCAGCTCCACCAACTCGCCCTCCGCAGCATCGTTCTTGCCGTCTGACTCGGTGCCGACGCTCATCGCACGACGGCGTGTCTTCTTGGGCGGGCTCTTCACGGATCCGTCCGCCTGCTTGCCCATGTTAATCTGGTAAAGACTCACCTGCGAGTAGAGGTAGAGGAAGTCCGGGTTGGCCGGGTCGAACGCCATCCCCTTGAGGTTACGGCCTTCCATGAGCTCCTTCGGGAATTGCTCGTGGTTCTGACGGTACCATTCCGAAAGGCCCTTGGTCTCCACATCGTAGCACACGAAGCTGTTCGACACCAGAGTGACCACCAAGGTCTTGCCCGACGGGTTGAAGCCCATGCTGGTGTGCATCTCGCTGGGGCGAGGCAGCTGGCAGTAGAACTGCATCGAGTCCAGGTTGTAAATGGCGATGTTGTTCGATGTATCGCCAGATGCAAGCCACTGGCCATCCGATGAGATTGTCAGCGAAACAAGCGGAGACGGCACGTTAGCGCTGTCCTCTCCGGCCGGGGCGGGCGTAGCAACGTCGAAAGTCTTCAGAACCTCCATCTTGGTCAGGTCCAGAACACGAATCTGGTGCGACGACGACGCGATCACGAGGCGGGTCGAGTCGGGCGAGAAAGCCAACACACGCGCTGGTCCCTTCACGCTACGCGGCAGCGTGGTCACCTTCTTCGGCTGGAAATCCTGCTTAGCGTCCACTTCAAACAGCTTCAGCTCCTTGGAGTTCGAGCACGCCGCAAAGCTCGCGTTGGGGGCCAGAGCCGAGCACGACAAGTTGAGCGCCTTGCCCACGTTCAGCTCCAGCAGCAGCTTGTGCTTGTGGGTGATGATGCCGATGGCAGCCGACTGCGAGGCCAGTCGCCACAGATCCAGCGACGTCGACTTCTGCACCATCAGCACGCGCTTCTCGTTCGCCAGCGCGATCGACTGCGGGTACGGCATGGACGCGATCTTGGTCGGGCGGCCGGCACCGAAGCTGTTTCCAAGGTACCACACGAGCTGAGTGTCAATACCACCGGAGACTAGCACCGACGTGGCGTTCGAGGACAGCGCCAGCGCGCGCACGTCGTGGTTGTGTCCGCGGTGGCTGTACGAGTAGGCCCAAGTGGCGTTCCCACTCTCCGCGACCGAGCGGCGGAACTCGACGACCTGGTTGTCCACTCCCGAAGCGAAGAGCGTGTCGTTGTTCTTGCTCACGCAGATGGCGAGAATGTCGGCCGTCAGGTGCGAGAACTTCTGCAGCAGCGTGCCCGTGGGCGCGTTCCAGAAGCTGAGGTTGCCGCTCGAGTCGCCGCTCACGAGCGTGAGGTCGTCCAGCACGGCCAGCGACCACACGACGGACTTGTGCTTGGCCAGGTTCTCGAGCGTGATGCGCGACTCGTTGCGGCCGGTGGCGGCGTTCCAGCAGTGGATGACGCCGGCTTCGCTGCCGGAGAAAATCTTCTGCGCCTTCGAGTGCCAGGCCAGCGACACGACGCGGCCGCCCGTGGTGAGGAAGCCCTTGCTGAAGTACAGCTGGCCGTCCGCGAACGAGAAGAGGCGGATGCGGCCGTCCTCGCAGCCCACGGCGAGCTGCTGCGTCTCCGCGTCCATGACCATGCTCCAGACGGGGCCCCCGTTCGAGTCCGTCACGTGCTTCCTGCTCAGCGACGGCAGGTCCAGCTCCCACAAGGTGCCGTCCAGCGACGACGCGAACAGGCGGTCGCAGCCCGGCGCCCAGCACAGCGCCGACACCTGGCTCTGCGCCGAGCCGGCGAGCACGAACTTGAGGTGCCACTTGCTGCGCACGCTCCAGATCTCCACGTCGCCGGTGGCGCGCGCCACGGCCAGCTGGTCGCCGGCGCCGTTGAAGCTCAGCGCGTGGATGGCGGCCGGCATCCAGTCCACGAAGCGGCAGCGGTGCACCTGCAGCGCCGCGGCGTTGTTGGTCGAGGCGGGCTCGTCATCCACAGCGTCGCTGGCCTTGCGCTTCTTGGCGGTCTTGGGCGTCATGGCAGCAGGTGCAGACGACGGAATGACACACGACTGCAATGCGCGGAGCTGCTAAGGTTGGTTGGCTGGGAGGCAGGAGGCGACGTGATTGGCCGTGTGGACGATACCGGTAGCGAGACGAACTGTAGCCATGTTACTTATTAAATGTGGCATTCCGTCATCTTTATCCTTAGCATCCACTTTTCCTTAATATCCACTTCTCCTTAGTTTCCACTTCGCCTTAGTATCCACTTCTCCTTAGTACTCACTTTCCGTGGTGCCTCTCTCGGGCAGCTACAAGGCGCTATCGTTTGCGCACGCCTAGACAGAGGACGAGGACCTACTTTTGGCACCCAAAATTATATGAGTAGCACTCAAGCTGTACTACCAGCACTTTTAAACTCCGACGGGCACGGTACAATCCTGAACTCCACTCAATATGCCTCTCTATTACTGTCAATCACTTGCTAACACTGCAAATGAAAAAGCTGCACTCATCTCAATATTAGCCTATCCAGAGAGAGACTCCAGATGTCAATTATCATAGAATAGAAACACGAAAATGCACCAAGATTTCTTCGGCACCAGTCATTTCCCATGTTGCTCCTCCCAAGCCACCAACTCAACACTCGAAGCCATGCCTCGCTATCTCCCTAGGGTCAATCTCACTATCGTGTCGAGACCTCCTCCTGGAGACTTTTCAAGGCTTCAAAATCGACAATTGCGACTTGGTGCAGTGCTGCATCTGTACCATGGCGGCACCCCACACCATGCGAACGCAGCTTCTAACCTGCGCATGTGATGCGTGCGAGGCGGCTGGGCGTGGCACGAAATGTGGCGTGGCCGTGTTAGGACGTGTCAAGCACTGAATGTGACGAATGTGGGCGAGCTCTACGCCCACATTACGCCAGTTCTTTCATCGGCGAAGTCAGTTTTGGCTTCGGCGATGAAAGAATTGGCCCTGCGCAAGGACTTCGGCTGCTGAGAGCATCTACAACGGTTCACGCCAAACAAACACGTCAAATTTGCTTTCAGCGTGAAATTTACATCCCCGGAAAACGTTTATTTTAGAATTCCCTGTGCATTTTTGCCGTGACGACGGCAAAATATGCAGTGACACGGCAAATAGTCG
>LGTU01000179.1:0-46007 GCA_001314425.1 Phytophthora pluvialis
TGGTTGCACGGCATGGAGGACTTCCAGCTAGCCAAGAAACAGCAGCAGAGTGCGTAGGTCATTGAATAGACACATACCTAGCACTGGCTAGGCCTACTGCATTGATACATGTAGGCGATAACAATTCAATACAGGCACTTCAACCACGTCTGAGATGGCTGCAACTTGGCAGATGGGTACACCGTATGCGCACTTATGGCCAGTCCATCGTAACGGTTTTTGTTAAGTTCGCATTGCTGCAGGAAGCTTGGCGGCGCCTCCTCCTCCTCGTCCGGTCTCCATGCCCCGTGCCAAGGCCAAGATGAAGCTGAAGGCCAAGCGTTCCAAGACCAAAACGCCTGGATCTGCCTCCAGGTCGCATACGATTTCCCGTGAATGGGATCACATTCCTCGCCTCGTGGTGTTCGACCTGGACTTCACGTTGTGGTATCCGGAGATGTACGAGCTGTGGGGAGCTCCGTTCAAGAAGAACCCGACGACGGGGGTCGTTACGGACTGCAAGGGGGAGCAAGTGCACTTCTTCGGGGCAGTGCACGCGGTGCTGAGCATTCTGGAGACGGACCCGCAGTTCCGAGACACGACGGAGGTGGCGGTGGCCTCCAGGACGACGGAGCCCAAGTGGGCCAAGACCTGCATGCGTCTCATGGACGTGGACATTGGCGCTGCAACGTCGAAGGATGAGGCGGAAGAAGCGGAGGAAACGAGTGAACAGGAGGACGAGGAGGCGGAGAAGAAGTCGCTGCAGAGCATCGTGGACTACGAGGCCATCTACCCGCGCAACAAGCGCGTGCACTTCGAGCAACTGAAGAACGACAGCGGCATCCCGTACGAAGACATGCTCTTCTTCGACAACGAGTACGGTAACGTGCACGACATCCAGAAGCTCGGCGTGACCTGTGCGTACTGCCCGCAAGGGCTCACGGACGGGTCGTGGATCCAGGGCATGGAGGAGTTCCAAGCCGCCAAGCGGAAAGTAAACCCGCAGTGAAGTAGACTTGATACAGCCTTTTCCACTGCAATACATGTATATTCACACACATTACTCAACTACAGCAAGTTTGCATCGCCATCACGCTCAAAATGGCTGCACTCAAAATGGCTACAGGTTCCAGATTCCAGGTTCCTGAAAGAAAGTTCGAGAAGCAAGGGACCAATCATATTAGCCGAGCGCATGTCATTTTGCCAATCAACTGGTCACGATGGCGTCGACGCGGCACGTCTCGCGGTGGCGGTTGTGCCGGCCGCCCCAGACCCCCGGCGTCTCCGAAACTTCGTCCAGCTGTCCCTCGAACGCTTCTCAAGCTGCTTCAAAAGTTTCGCCCACTGTGCCTCCGGTTTCGCTGCGTTATCTCAATGAGTTCGTGGGCAAACTGCACTGCGCGCCCGCCCTGCTGCAGCACGGCTTGTTCCCGGACGCGAAGGAGGTCACGGAGGTAGATTCCAAGGGTTTCAAGTAGGGAATAGGGTTTGCAATGCACGTGGAGGTTGGTTCATGGAATTTCCATTGCTTGTCGTGAAATATTCAGAGTATGGCACTGTTCAACGCTGTTCGACGGTACATTGAGCCCAAGGACAAGGGAGAAAGCTTCGAGGAGGACGGGAAACACGACGGGATCGTTGTGGTAGGGGACGGCAATACTCGTGAGTGTTGTAGTGCAACGCGGTCGCGCAAATTATTATTTTTTTGTCATCGTTTTGAGGTACCTAGGTGACAGTGGATGCTTGTTCATGTGAACAGCTCGGACGGCTGGGATGTTTGCGTTCCGGATGCGAGGGTGGAAGTGCTACAGTGTGGACCCGGCGATGGAAAAGGGGACAAGTGAGGTGGGTAGCTGGAGAGTGAAATGTTGAAGGTGGTGGAGTAGGTATTGATGGATTGCGTGGAATGGCTGCAGCGCTCGAAGGGGTGGGCGGACGTGTCGAATCTGGTGGTGGTGCGCAACAAGATTGAGAACGTGCGGATCGCCTTGAGACGGGCGATCGTCGTGCTAGTGCACGCCCACGTGACGCTGGACCAGGCGCTGAGTGCTGTGCAGGCGGAACAGGTGTGTGGGGTGGTCACGCTGCCGTGCTGCAACTGGTAC
The DNA here is from genome assembly GCA_001314425.1 of Phytophthora pluvialis. NCBI lineage: Eukaryota > Oomycota > Peronosporomycetes > Peronosporales > Peronosporaceae > Phytophthora > Phytophthora pluvialis. The sequence continues at coordinate 2,085 of LGTU01000179.1, forward strand.
GGACAGCAGGAAGCGCTCTTCGGACGCGGCCCAGATCTTGTCTACAATGATTTTAGTGTGCTGTCCGATCATCGCGAGGTAAGGAAAGGTTAATATCTGCGTTTGGGGCTGCAGGGGTCTCACTCTGCTTCTGTGTTGCTTCTAGATCCGCGTGTGGGTTGGAGACAATTCCGCTCAGGACGGTGGCAACGTGAACACCGCTCATGCCGACCTGTCGTTAGCTTCGAGTGTTATGAAGGGCTGCGTGCGCAAGGAAATGATTGCAGTCGGCGCGAACACACCCACTCACGTGGACACTGAGAAGCACGCAGGAGACTTGCGAAAACGACACAACGGAGTGCTCGACTTTATAGGTGACACACTGGGTGAACTAGCCCGTGATGCCTCATCCATGAGCCAGGAAGAGTACATGGCCGAGGAGCAGACAGTCGGTAGCAGTTTGCCGTCCGCTGTCGCGTTGCACCTAGGAACGGATACCCACGTGCTCGCGCTGGGCTGGCACCCGCGTCGCCCGGCGGTGCGCTTGCTGCTACGTGACGGATACACGGACGTGTACACCATTTCCGTAGCTGAAGAGCTGTCGTTTAATGTTGTCGACAATGGCGAATGTACCAAGACCCTGAAATTGCAGCTCCTCAAGTGTACTGTCGACCTGGATGCCGAGCCTGTGGATGAAGACAGTGAAGATGAAAGTGTCAAGCTTGAGCCCTGTGGCCACTTCATCCTCCAGTCCACCTTCGCTCTGCCTCGCACCGACCAGAGCGACGAAGAAACGGAGGAAGAGGAGAAGATCACGGTGTCGTTCGAGAACGAAGGATCTCCAGCCCCTCCACTAGCTTGCGTGCTGGATGCCGGCTTCATCTTCCGAGGTTTCCGTGGTCGCGCGAAGAAGAACCCGTCGTTTTTCCGCCATTTGTGCCGCACTCTGGACCAGCTTGTGTCTGCATGTGGTAGCCCCGCCACTAGCAGCCGGACTGCGTCGCTGGTTTGCCTCACGCCACGCAAGCAGTGGCGCAAGAAGGAGTTTTTGGCACACACGGACCTGGGCTACGATGTGCAGTCGCTAATCGCCACCAGGAAGCAGTTCCCAGGCACACCCGTGTATGTTTACTGCTGTTTTAAGCGACAGACGCTTTCAAGCATCGCATCACCTGCTGCTGTTGATCAACCAACCAAACTTGACGATGGAGACGCCAGCACAATCGCCCGAGATGCTGCTCTTGAGACGTGGCTCGAGTTGGAGGAGCAGCTCAACTCTCGACAGTCCGAGCTTGACGGCCGCCTCATTGTGATTGACAGCCCAATCGCACGAGTGAAATCAGCACAGGATCAAGAGCAGACAGTTGCTGACGCCCGTGATACCGCTGTCGAACCGCGAAAAGTGTACGTGCAAGTCACCGGTGAAATTTCGCGTGTACGTCGCTTCAGCAACGGTATGGCGTTCCTTTCGCTCGAGCTCGCAGGGAGTGGATACGACAGACCGCTGCAGGTGTTCCTACAGCGCGATACCTTGGGTTGGTCTCCGTCGGTGTTTGCAAAAGTGGTGAGTCTTCTTCGAAAGGGGGACGAGCTGATCGCCGTCGGGTTCATGGCTCGGAACGCCCGTGGACACTCCATGCTGCAGGTGGAAGCATTGTCTTTGGCTCGTACCGGTGAGTACGAGGCTTACAGCTAGATGGCTCGAGCTAGCACAGCACTATTGGAGAACGACAGCTAGCTGCAGATAAGGAAAGAAAAGCAATAGTGCTGGTTCATGAACACTCAATTTAGTGAAGAAAGTATGAAGGTCTGGTGACCTATCTACAGTTCACTGGATGTCCTAGACTTCTTGCAGGTTGGGGTTTGAAGAAAAGACAAGCCCTTTCCAATCTTCCAACGCGATGTCCATCGTCTCCTTCAGAATCTGCTTCTCCGTGATAAGGATGCGCTGCACGTGTGCCTTGCGAATGCTCTCTACGTCGTCTTGATCCATGGTTAGCTTAGCGAGAGTGCTTTGGTCTTGCTCGACGGATGTCGGATACTGCTCGAGGAGGGTCGTGCAAGTGGAGATGACGGCACGAGTGAACACGAACTCATTCCGGAGACTCAAGATGCGTCGGTCTTGTTCGGCGCTGCCTTCTTCCGTCGGTGTAAGTAGCTCTTTGTATCGCGAGAGCTCGGCGCCGGACAAGAGTTTCATCTTCAGCGACGTCGAGATGGCGTCGCCAATCTTCGAGCTGCCATGGAAGAAGGCGTACGTTGCGTTGACGCTCTCGTTCAGCTGATTTTGCAACAAGTAACTCTTCAATGGAGCAAGTGCATCGCTCGGATCCAGCGTCACAGTGAGATCGAGCTTGTCCAGCTTGGGGGAAGCGCGATCACGCGCGAATCCGTTGTTCAGCATGAACTGCGCCGAAGATTTCCCTGGCATCGAGAGCCGCACCTCCTGACCTTTTGTGAACGGCGCTGAAGCGTACACAACCAGTCTCTGCGTGCTCAGATCCACCTCCATTCTCGTCGGAGGGCACGTCTCGTTGCCTTCCTCATCGATATCTGTACAGACCCCGATCGTGTCGAGAAGAGGCGCCAGCACGACCTGCTCTTCGTGTTCACCGATCGGGAAGGCGGACGCCCACACGACGCCCATCGCCCAGCGGAACTTGTCCAGCGTGAAGTCCCCTTCCTTGAAAATGGGCGGGTCAACCGCTTCTCGGGACGTCACGGGCTGCAGCAGAGCGTCGTGGAAGGCCTCGATGGCTTGGACTCTTCCGAGCGTGAAGCGCAGCAATTGGGACCCGTCCAATTCCTGGAGCTCGTCGTCCGAGTAGAACAACGTGCTGTTGACCGCGTCAACTTTCGGCAGTGTCGCCACAAACTCCGAGAAGTTGGACAACGCTCCAAGCGCCCGTTCTTCCAGCAGATGCAGCCCCAACGCGATCGCAGGGGGCAAGTCCGGATTCACCTCGAGTAGCAGCCCCACGCGACCTCTAGCGGCCGACGCCACACTCATCACCTTGCTCATAGGAAGAGACAATAGTTCACTGTTCTTTTCCACATCTTGCGTCGTCACGTAGGCCGTGCCACGACCAAAGTTGAAACCTTCGGGTTTCAACACCGTCGACGTGGAAGTTGACGCCGACTTGACCTTGGCACTCCCCAGTGGTCGGATGTTGACCCCCATTGGTACTCCTCCGTCTAAAAACGTGGACCGACCTTCAAGAACCGGTCGATCCGAGCGTGACGCAGCGTACCCGCCCCATTCAGCTTTGGATTCCGGGTCCAGATCAAATTCCACTTCAACTTCCGGTCTCGCAGGGGAGACTTCGGCACTGGCGTCGATGGACAACGTCGACGCTTGTTGAACGCCGCCAACCAGCAACAAAAGCGATGCGATACTGCACAAAGTCTTCATTATCGATCCAATACGCGTCGCACTTGACGTCCGCAGAGCCTTTTCGCGAATGGCTGACTGCAATGACAAGCATATCTTTCTACAGATCTTGGAAGGACGCCCAAAAGATACAACTTAGTGTACGCTGCTTCACACCACGCCAAATACGTATTGTTAGAGTGTGGCTGGATTTACATCAATTGTAACAGGGATATAAACAGCTTGCAATTTGTATAATTTTCCCGGTCACGAACCGATATACTGGTATTAGTCTTTATCTAAGAAATCGTAAAACCGAAAAATCCCGCACCCGCGCCGGTTACCAGTCGTTCTCTTCCGGGTTCGGCACCTGTAACATGTCTGGGACGAATAAACTCGAGCAACTGCAGCGTCTGAGCGCCGAGGGCAAGAATCAGGAGCTGGTGACGGCCATCACGCAATGTTCGTGTAAGGAATTGCGCAGTTTTATCGGCCAATTGGGAATTCCCGTGCGTAGTAAAGATTACGCCATCTACAACAACAAAGCGGGGTATGCAGACCTGCTATCCCAAATTTTGACTTGCAAAACAGAGCACAAGCCGCTGCCTACGACCAAGACGCGGAAAACTAAAAATTGCACTTTGAGACTTGTTAACGTGCTTTTTGGGGAAGTTTTGGCGACAATTGTGGACGCGATGAACGCTGAGCCGACTCAAACGGCGCTCGACTCGGACCAAACGGCGGACAAGAACCCTTTCTGGGAGAACGTGAGGGCCCAGTTTGTTAGCGCCTTGGCGGAGAATGCACGAGTTGTGTTCCCAGAGAATTGCTTTGCAGGGTTCGAGTTGGACGCGCCGGTGCACCACTCGAGCGAAAAACTGTGGAAGATGTGGAGAGAGCTTTGTGCCGCCTACACGAGTGCCGCGGCAAGATTTGAGAGAAGCGGAGACCCAGACGCGGAGTTCTTCACGTTTTGTCGGAATCGAGTGGATGTTTACTACTTGAGGTGCTGGCTGAACGTCAAGCCGCATCTGCTGGTGAGTGTGAATGGAAAGTTGCCTGGGGATGGACGGTCATTTGTTAAGAGTGGGGATGTTGGTGAAGAGGAGATTTCTGAAAAATCGAGGAAGAGCGAGCGAGTGCTGGATGCGGGGGAATCCGCCACGAGGAATGACCGGCAGCAGCGTGCGCAGTTGGTGAAGTCGATCCAGGACGCGTGCGAGACACTGAAGACCGTTCGTGATGCCGGACTCGGAGAAGAAGTTGAGGAGGTTGTACGCGGTGAGCTGGCAATGTATGCGAAGCGGCTGAAGAATATGCAAGAGGAGACGTTGATGTTGTGTTAGCTGCAGATGAGGATAGTACACTCCGAAGCAAATAATATAACCACACGACCCCCCCCCCCCCCCCCCTGGAGAACGTCAAGCCGTCGGGCCAAATGTTTTGCTTTGTCCCGCTATTTGAGCTTTGGAGCTTTGTGCAATATGGTTGTTTAGGCAACCGCTAATACTGGGTGGGGTTTAGATATCAAACAAATTGTCGCGATCCATGCTTTCGAAACAACATGACCAAGTGAAGAATCTCTCGAAAACTCGAAACTTCTGAAGGGGTACGCTTTACGCTTCAGTTTCTCACGTTTTCGGAATATTTAGAGATCATCGTACCTGGTATGAAAGCCGCCTTTGATTTCGGGCCGATTCACCTACTTAGCGCACCGTATCTTTCTGAATTGTGTGATATATCTAGAGAAAATATGAATACCAGTGCCAGCAAGACATTTCTATTCGCTTTCTGGAAGTATCAAAGCTGTACCTGCAGAAGTGACCCAACGAAGTAGCATCGACAACAAAAAGGGTGTGAGGATCTTCAGGCGAGTGGTCATGTCGGTTAAGAACTCTACGTTACATTGCCCATGTTTTGCTGCTGGTTGATTGCCACTAACAAATAGGGAGTCCTCACCCGATCGACAGCGCTTGACTTTGGGGCTCGTCGGAAGCAGAAGTCCAACGCGATTCAGGCCCGACCACAATAGATGCCACCTCTCGTATTTGGCGGAAGCTAAAGATAAAGCAATGAACGGCAGTAAAGAAACAGTAGAATCAGTCTGCTTTCTCATAAGCAGCATCTCAGGACAAGGCAGAATTGCGAACATGGCTCCCTCGGTTGAGACCGTTCAGCGACGCCATCGTACTTCAAGGTCCGCCCCAGCGTTGTCTGCACGATTGCGACAATTCGTGATGAAGTGGTGGCTAAAACTCGCCAATGCTGTCTACAAAATGCAGCTTGCTCACTATGGTGGTAAGTATTCGATAGAACGAATGCTGGCGTTCGAGGAGTATGCTCGAAATACCTCGTTACTCCGTGCCTTCGTGGTAATTACGAGCCCCCCAGTATTCACTGCAGCCGTTCTCCTATGCCAAGACAACGTCCCACTTCAAGACCCCAAAGAAGGTTGGATGGACAATTGGGGCCTTTGGTTACGTGTTGGAGTGCTTGGGACGCAAATGGCCATGAGGCCATAACTCAGGTTCCTCCCTGGCTGAATGTCCCGACTTTCACGGCACGGCAAATTGCAGTATTTAGCGTACTGGCAGGTGCTGGTTTTGTTGCTGGCGGTAAGGTCGTGTCGGAGTTGTGGGTGTTTCCCATTCCGTTCTTTTTAGTTGCGGTATCACTGATTCTATTTGCCGTTCTTATCGGTTTGCTGTGAGTTGTGGCTGGAGGTCCCGCCTTCAAACTGATAGCTTCACGAAATGAGGAACTAAATCGGCTGAATAATGTTGCGACACTGGAGACTTTAAAGTGTGCAGGGTATCCCGCATACCAAGTGCTGTTCACAACAGTTAACCACACGCCTTACGAGCTTCCCGTGATATTGTTGCTTTCCGTGATCAAACATGTGACGAAGCGAGTATTTCGATCTGCCGCTACCCACGAAGAAGACATGATACCTAAGCAGGTTGTATTCACCGTCGATTTGTTTAATTCCTTTTACTTGGCTACGTTCATGCAGCGGTTATCACCTACGACATTGTCGAGTCAGCGGTTGAATTACGTGAGCTTCACCAGAGAACTCGGAGGATCCTCGCTCGGTTGAACGAAATGGCATACTTTACACACAGCAACGAAGACAACGACAATCTTCTGGCAGCAATTCGTACGTTGCTACTCTCTTCATAGGGTCTCCAGAAAGAAATGCGCACCGAGAGTCGAGTTCGGTCGTGCATGGCCACCAATTGTCGCTTCAAAGCAGAACCCTGCTTGAAACGATGGATAACTGTCCAGCCGGCGAATCCTCCGACAGCTCAATCCGACACTCCCAGGGCAAGTCGCATCATTCTCTTCAATTCGCGTCTGTTGTTCCGCTTCCTCGCTCTGAACGAGGGACGCCACCAACTCCTTCTAAAGCTCAAAACCCCCATGTTACCAAAAAACGAATCGAACTTGAGAGGGTCGGACGCCGACAGTCAACCGTTAACGAAGTAAGTATCCTTCAAGAGTCTCTTGAGGTGATATTTACGTCGGAATGCTTGGTTCTTACCGAATACGTGGAAATCATCACGCCGATTATCTACGGCACTTTTATCTTGGTCACCGTCCACTTGCCCAGTGCACAGTATCACAGCGAGATGGAGGGTGTCACCCTTGACAACGTCGGTGGTATGGTTTCAAGAATGTTCGTATACGCGCTGCTAGAGGTGTCGTCTTTCGTCGCCCTCGCAGTAATTACGAAGAGGAACTGTGGCATCCACGTGCTGCATCAAGTAGCTTTTGTACTGGAATCGGAGATAGCGTTCGTGCCGTCCAAATTGATCCTTTGGATCTTGTACACGCTGACGTACCGTGTCGCCCATTTTGGTACGTTTCTAACCATGGAATTATCTCGGTTGCTCTCCTTTCTGACGAGCTGATCGTATTGAATGCTACATTAGGACTCGATTTCTCCTTCCAGTTTGAATGGATCAGAAACTCATCCAGCAAATAACTGAGCAGGATGGTTCGTTATATCGAAGAAGGAGCGATGCTACATCGTTCAAATGCAATCGGAACTTTTAAGTACAAGAAACTATCCGAAAATTGTGCTGAGGATTCCGCATTCATGCCTTACGAAAATCCTACTCGAATTCATAACAGAATCAAGCCAGACGTTCCATTCGGCATTCCAGCGACCACCCTTCATACAAGGTGGCGATCAACATGTTGGCCTTGATCTCCACCATGTCCCTAATTGCCGAATGGGTTCCATTTTTCCACGACGAGCGTTGCAATGTTGCCTTGGCAATTTACTTGGCAATTCCCTCTCGAACTCACCAATGGCCCCGCAATTCACTACGCAGCTCAACGGCTCCATGACGTTTTCGGCCAGCTTGAGCGCTTCCATGAACACTTCAGCCAATGTTACAGCTAGCAGAAACTATCGCCCTCTAGTTCGTGATCCTGCGGCTCGCCAGTCCAATGGGCCTCCGCCTCCGCTCATCATGTCAGTGGAAGAAGCCGATCAGCTTGAACTCGTCGCCGATTCCGTGATGCAGCAGACCCTCGCGGACTATCTGCACTTCCGCGACGTCCGCAAGCGTCGCCTTCACGATGAGCAGTGGAGAGAAGTCCGTCGTCAGGACAACCTCGTGGCGTTCAAGGAGCGAGACTCCTGGCGACAACAGCACCAGACGTTGTGTACGCCCGACGGGCGTCTCGAACCAGTGGTCTGCAAGACGTCGGTGCCCACGTTGCTGGTGCTTGGCGCGCTGCAAGGAACTTTGGACGACGAGATGTACGGGATGCACATTGACAGTGACAACGCCGCGAAGCTTCGCTCTTCGTACATCCACGACCAAGTGAACGACCTGCGAGTGCTCACTCGTATTCGAGGGGCGACTGTGGACGACCCGTTCCGGTTCTGCGGCGTCACGTGGATGGACTTGGGCAGTTCACGCTACGGCCCGTTCGCGAAAAAGCGCGACTACTGCGTGGTCACGTCCATGGGGGTCACCAACACGGCACGCGGTGAACGTCTCGGATACTACGTCGTTCACTCGGTGGATGTGAGTTCGAACGGTCCCATGGGCAGGAGCACGCAGCTTGGACTCGGATCAAGCTCGGGAGACTGCAACAGCAGCAAGTTTATTCGAGCGAAGGGCTCCATGTGCTGGCTCAAGTGCGAACTGCCGAATGGGAGCGTGGAGCTTTACATGCAAGGGTTCTTCGCCCCAATGGGTAGTGTTCCGGAGTTCGCAGTGGTGAATGCAGCACTTAACGCTGCGCTGGGACTCGCCCAGACCAGCGATACCGCCTACTCGAAGAAAATCCGCTGGATGTTACACGACTCCGTGCGCTCGACACGTCGGTACGTGTGTGTGTGTGGGGGGTTGAATGGTAGCGGATTTATCTAGAACTAACTTAACCGTTTGTGTAGGTTGGTGTCCCCCACGATGGAGGACTGCGTGGGTCGTTGCAAGTCGCATTTCGGTGTGTCCAAGAAGCGGAAGCTCTGCTGCTGCATCGTCTGTCGAGCGGTAAAAGCTTGTGCACGTGTCGTGTCACGAGGCTATCGCTGTCTTACGCTTTCTGTGTTTGTGTGTGTGTGGCCTCCAGCTCGTGTGCACTTCTTGTCGGACGACGCGCAAAGTGACGGTGGACGTGGCACCGGACAGCGTCGTGCAGCAGACGCGCTGCTCCATTTGCTTCCTGTGCATGCTTTACGCCAAGCAAACGAGCGCGACGGTGTTTGCCGCGCGCGAGATGGCGATGGCCCGTGCTCGGAGCAATCGAGCGCTCAGCACCGAAACGTCCGAGTACATTCTGTGAGCGAGCGAGGTTGACTCGATCGAAGAGTCAACGCTGGCGCCAGTGGTAGCGACGGTGGATACTGGGATGCGTAGCACGTTGAAGTGGCAAAAGCATAATGGAAACTCGTCCTCGTCGACCAATTGCTACATGGATTGGCAAGTTGCCATCCAACTTATGCTGAGGCGGCACCGACACCCACGAAACCTCTGGCCTATGGTGATGCGGGCCTCAAATGAAATCGATGACAGGATGACTCGAAGGCGAACGGCGGTCACTTGTGGGTGCTATCATGATTGTCAAAGCCTCCAGCTGGCAATGGGCACTCTGATTTCGGTGCGGTTAGGCATTGCCAATGCCTAACCGCACCTCGCATTTTCGATTTCCTATTAAGTACGATGGTATACTCAAACATGTATGCGATACATGTTTGAGTATTAAAAGAATGCATCTGAGAAATCGATACACCTGTGTAATATAGTCGTGTATGTAAGATCTATTTTGACAGACCTAGTTGCATCCACGCTATGATCACGGTGGACCTGCCTAAGGAAGCAGCGAAAACACTAACAGGCCTTTCCTGTCCGGAGATCTGGATCCACGCAGTCCTAAGCGATAACCTTTTTACAGTACCGCTAGAAATCCACGGAGACAGGCCGGAACTTCGGTTCGGATCGAGATGGCCACCTCCGAAAGCAAAGTAGCCGCTGGGATGGTGACATTCGATTCAACCTCCTTAGGCATGGCATCGCTCCGCCTTAGGCCGGTGGTTAGCCTTCCACGATACAAGAGTCTTGGCAGTCACTTTCCATTTCGCCCGTGATTGAAACCATGAGCAGCACGACGTCGTCGGAACTCTTGGCTGGATCCACCACCAACTCGCCCCCCCAGGAGCGACTGCACCTCTCGCAGGAGGAAGCGCTTCGGCTCGAAGACTTGGCCGACCAAGTGGTGCTGGACACCATCGAGTACTACGACAGATTCCGGTTCACGGAAAAGCGGGTCGTGGACCCGAACGCCTGGAAGGACGTGGGTCACCGCGACAACCTCATCGTGTACCGTGAACGATCGGGCCCCCGGCCGACGTACCCGTCGATCCGAGCACTGGACGGCAGTTTGCAGCTCGTGCCGTGCAAGTCGGCGCCGTCCGTCAAGATCGTGGGTCTGCTGCAGGGGACGCTGGACGACGAGATGTACGGCTGCTTTGTGGACAGCGACGACGGCGTCCAGATGCGCACGGCGGTTGTAGGCGACATGATGGAGAACTTCCACTGGCTGGCCACCGTGATCGAACCGAGCGAAGAAGACCCGTTCCGGTTCTGCGGCGTGGCGCGTTGCACGCTTGGGATGTCGCTCCCGCTCGCCAAGACCCGCGGCGCTTGTCTGGTCATTTCCATGGGGATGATCACGACCCAGCACGGAGAACGCATGGGCTACTACGTCGTGCACTCGGTGGACTTATCGGAACCTATGACCAACCGCAGCTACATCCGGGCCAAGTGCTCGCTCTGCTGGCTCAAGACAGAGCTGTCGAACGGCAAGGTCGAGCTCTACATGAAAGGATTCGCCACTCCGATGGGCATCGTACCGGAGTTTGCAGCTTTCCCCGTGCTCGTGAACTGCGTACTGGGCGCTGGTATGACCAGCGACGCAGCGTACTCCAAGAAGCTGGCGTGGATGATTCATGACGCCGGTAAGTCCGGACATCGCTCACATCCTCCACCCATGGACGAATGTGTGGGGCGATGCAAGAATGCGCTCGGAGGACCCAAGAGCAGTGCACACTTTCGACGCTGCCTCGTGTGCCGCAAGGCAGTGTGCAACACGTGCCAGGTGGTGCGCAGGATCCCGGTGGATGTCACCGATGGACGCGTCAACATGAACAAGTGCATTGTCTGCATTCTGTGCATGCACCGGGCAAAAGAACTGAGCGCTGTGACGTTCGCTCGGCGTGATCTGCGCTCCAAGAGGTGGAAAAGTCTCGACGCCACGCGGACATCGATCACCAGCAGCAGCGAGCATGACGAGGTGGTCACGGAGCGACCATTTTACGAAACGCGCTGAGTCGACCTGTAGTACGTGTACTTGCACCCGTTGTTCGCCATAATCCCACATAAATATTCGTAGCAGTTCACTTCAGTAAACTACTTTGTGAATAGCACTCGCGTTGTTAAGTATTACCGAGCTTCTTCGAGTTTGTGGGCACCGCGGCCGAAAACACGGTTAATTGGGCTCGTGACTCGATAGTCCCGCCTCTCGATTCAAAACAGGGATTAGTATTCTCCATTTTGAGTTGGCGCTGGCTACGTCGCTACTGGAATGATAACGGCAGCTATCTGGGCATTTCTTGTGCCATTTTTGATGCTCTCACGTTCGCTGGTGACGACAACGATGATCGTGGGGTTTCCGTCGTGTCATAAGCGTTTGAAACAATACTATCTGGACGAGGGCAGGGCTAACGACTCGTACGTATTGCAAAACGCCAGCGATTTATGGCTGCGGTCTACCCGGTTTCCCAAAAATCCAGTAGTTACGGTAAACATCCCGTACTTCGTACATGTATACCAGCCTTTAAACTACCGTGATAAAGATCATTTTCGCAAAATCTGTGTTATACAAAGGGGATTTGGTTCCTGCTCAAATCGTGCTCACGGTCGATAACATGCCAAACTTAGCATCGACAACGCTAGTGATGGTGATAACTGTCGCTGCATCGAAGAACAAAACTCAGTTTTTCACTCCTCAACCAAGTGAAAGGATGTACGATTGGAAACGACGGCTTTCTGTATCCCTTCGTGCATTATGTATCGCAGTTGAGGCCTGTAAAACGGAAATCAGACCAGGTAATAGTGCATTCTTGACAGACATCTCGCGTTGTCGCTTGATGGAAGCAGCTTGGTCGAAAGTATTGCAATACGTTTGTCTGTCGAATCCTTGAAACCTTCACCTACAGCCCCGCATCGTCCTGATTCAAGGAATTGGTGGATCAAACGCAGTTATCAAGTGTTGCTGATTTTACTACTTCTATCACCCCTAAAAACCACCAAGATAACCCCAACAGCAAAACCAATCGTGACAAAATAACGTAACGATTCTGTAGGAGGCACTTGAGTTGCTCTTCACGTCACTGTAGTATCCAGGTGGTATGCCAACTAGATTTCGTGCTGGAGACAGAAACTGCTGACGTTAATTAACGTACCGTGCTTCTACACTATTCAGGATCATATTTTCCTTTGAGTCCAAGTCCGCATAAAGAATTGACAGACAACTGGATAGCTGGAGCGTTATCCAACGTAATATATCTTTATTTTAACATTCCAAAACTTGCGCTAGCCAAGCTAAAGATGGCTCGAGCTGTCTTTACGTAACCCCGTAGCATTACGATTGTCGCCGATAATGTTCGGCCGATTCGAGACAAGAACGGACCACCGGTCCGTGGCATCCGGGCCATCGCTACCAGCCTTGACTACAACACGACGCCTACGTGGCTTACTAGTCGCTCGATCCACGAAAATTATTCATACCTGGTTTGCGCTACGTCTGGAACACTACGGGGGCAAATACTCGGTTGAGCGAATGCTGGCTCTCGAAGAATATACCCGAAAGACGTCCATGGATCGCGTATTATTGGTGACAATTGGCGCCCCGCTTCTTGTAATTTTTCTCGTCTTATGCCAAGAGAGTGTTTCACTCCAAGACCCAACTGATGGCTGGAGAGCAAACTACGGATTTTGGGTTCGGGCAGGACTGGTTGGAGTTGGTGTCGGCAACGCGGCTTCAATTCAGATTGGATTTTGGCTTGATGTTCCTCCGTTTTCGATGAAACAGGTTGTGGGGTACTGCACGCTCATGGCAGTTGGCTACGTTACTGCCGGTATGTTGATGGCAAGGTTCTGGGTATTCCCAATCCCGTTTTTCATGTTCACCCTCTGTCTTGTGACGACAATTGTCATTCTGGTGTACATCAGGCTCGTGGTCGGTGCCCGTGGCTTTCGTCAGATCATGTCTCGGCGTGAGCAACTACGTCGTCTTACTAGAGTTGGCCTGGTGCAGGCTCTGATGTATATTGTATACCCGGCTTACCAAGTGCTTTTCTCTACAGCAAGCCACTCAGCGTACGAAATGCCAGTGCTCACGATACTTCTGATCGTCCGGTTGGTGCTAAAATTGATGTTTATATCTGCGGCTGCTCAGAAGGAAGACATGGTACCTGTCCAAGTGGTGTTTACGGTGGATTTCTTCGACGCCTTTTACTTTGCTTCGTTCATTCAGTCCGTTTCCTCCTTGACACTAGCAGCGATTATGGTTTTCGATCTTGTACAGACAGCGGTTGAGTTGCACGAGCTCCACCAACGCACAAGGAGAGTGTTATCCCAAATACACCGGATACCAGACATCGAACTCAATCATGCCAGCAGTCTTCTCGTGGCCACCCGAGCACTATGCAACAGCGTCGACACCCTCGATATCCAAGTACTAAAAACGATTCAAATTCGTTCATGCATCTACCACCCGTTGTCAGACGAAGGGAGGGCTCTACTGAACAAACTTGAGCGATACTCGTGCTCTGGATCGTGCACCAATTCATATCAGCACAACCTAAAAACCTTGTCACGAGCTGCATTCGTCATACCAAACGCCGATCCCGTCTCTAAAACAGACTGGCGTACGTGCTGTTCTCGGATGAAAGTTGGTGCTGCGCCAGTCGCTTCGTCTCCGTCACCACCTTCAGCTCCATCTCCACGGAAAAATGATATCATGACGGGGTCTTTTCCTATAAACTCAAGCAGGAAAAAATCAGTAGTGAACACTTCGGTTGTTCTGCAGGAGGCGCTAGAAGTGCTCTTTACTTCAGAGTGCCTCGCACTGTCCGAGTACATGGAGGTGATTGTTCCAACGCTTTATGGAATATTTGTATTGGCGATGGTGCATCTTCCAAGCGCACAGTACCACACTGAATTGGCTGCCGTGAACAGCAACAATGTCGTGGACGTGGTGGCACGAATTTTCGCGTACACGTTGATGGAGTTCGGGTCGTTTATCGTCCTAGCGGTCATCAAGCAAAAATATTGTGGGATCAATGTGCTCTATCAGCTGGCGTTTGTGATAGAAACCCAAACGTTGTTTGTTCAATCGACCCTAATGATGTGGATACTCATGATCTTGACGTATCGCGTGGTTCATTTCGGTACGTTTCGTGTCGTTGATGGTCCACCATTTGCTTTCTTGAAGGATCTAATTCTTCCTACTCTTTCGACTTTAGGCTGTGATTTCTCCTTTCAATTTGAGTGGGTTCGACAAAGCTTTTGACCCAGCAGTGAACGCTGTACCTATGTCCTGGCTTTCTTTTAGGAACACGGTGGGGTCGCGTGTTGCAAATACGATCCAACCTTGGCCAACTCCGTCGGCTTAAGCATGTTAGGAGTACTACAGGCGTTCAAGTGCGCTTATCAAGTGCTCTTCAGTGCTGTGAACCATACGAATTACTTCGTTCAAAGAACAATTAATGTCATCGAAGAGCTAACTTTACTGTTACGAGTGTTTCGATCAGGATGCTTCCAGTGGAGATGGATTCGTTACCAATACAGTACATGTATTTGATAATTAGGATACCAACAGTCCTGGTGCCGGGTACCAGCGATATCGTCTTTATTCCTTAGCTATTCGTCTTTTTGCCGACGCATTGTTCACTATGCAACTCGCTCACCGCTAACCAATACTTCATTGGACGCATGCTTGCATTTGATAAATACAGCTCATATCGTCTCATTGATTCCTGTACTACTGGTCACTTCCGATTCCACGGGGTTTCGCGGCTGCTGGTGTGCTATAGCAAGAGACAAAGTCATGATCTCAATGCAAATTGTGTGTTACTGTCGATTTATTCGACGTGTTCTATCTAGATCAGTTTATGCAGAGTGTATCGTCAACGACTTTGGTCATAGCCAAGCTCATGGGCATAATTGAGTCCGAAATGGAGCAACACGAGCTAAATCAAAGAATACTAAGTATTCTAGCCTGACCCCAAGAGCCTGAATCTGGAAAATTCGGGACCCGCCGATCAGCAAGGAACTTCGATCTACTAGTACAGTACACCCGAAGTGCTCTTCACCTCTGGGTGCCTCGTTTTAGCTGAATACTTAGAAATCACCAGACGACCTCTTCGTGTATGTTATAATAGCACTTACTTATCAAGCACGGCGCGCAGCTAAGAGCTGTGCCACCGATTTTCTTGTTAGTTTTGTGCTAAATCTGCTCGAGTGGGTTTTGCTCTGTGAATAGTCACAAGAAAATCGGTCAGGCAAGCCATGGTTGTTCCGAAGGATAAAGAATCGCAGCCACAGGGACCTCACGTGACCGGAACGCAGTTCAACCTGGTCACAAGGACGACTCGATGGGGCGAGGTGGTAAACAAAGTGCGGAGACAATGTCTGGACCAGTGGTTTGCCATGCAAGTTGCACATTACGGTGGCAAATACTCGATTGAACGAATGCTTGCGCTGGAAGAATACAGCCGAAAAACGTCCCTCGCCCGAGTGATCTGCATGTCTATTGCTCCGGCACTTGTCGTTGTCGTAGTTGTATTATGCCAAGAGATCGTTCCACTTCAGAGTCCAGCCGAGGGGTGGGAGAACAACTACGGATTTTGGATTCGTGTGGGGTTTGGTGGATTTGCAGTTGGCCACGCCACCGCGAGTCAAGTCGGATTCTGGCTTGACGTACCTCCGCTAACGTCTCGACAAACTCTGGCTTGCTCGACTTGTAGTGGAGCTTGTTTTGTCGCCGGAGGCATGGCAGCTGCGGAACTTTGGGTATTTCCTGTTCCTTTTTGCATGTTAACAGTTTCCACGCTTTGGTTTGTACTTTTCGTGGGGTTCCTTCGAGTTGTGATGGGAGCTCGTGCATTCCGACACTTACGTTCGCAGAAAGAACAGCTCCGCCGACTCAGCAAGATTGGAAGTCTCCAGGTTTTCATGTGCGTTGGGTACCCAGCCTACCAAGTTCTTTTTACCCATTCGAACCAAACACCCTACGAGTTGCCGGTGCTTTTGCTGCTACCGGTCTTAAGGCTTGTGATGAAAATATGTTTCGCCACTGCCGCAGCGCATAAGGAAGACATCATACCAGCGCAAGTTGTGTTTACCGTCGATTTTTTCGATGCACTGTACCTCGCGACGTTCATGCAAAGCTTTTCTACGACATCCCTGGTTGTCGTTCTGGTTGTTGATTTCGTACAAACGGGAGTTGAGCTGCTAGAGCTGCATCAGCGAACTCAGCGAATCCTTGCTCGGTGTCGCGAAGCAACTGCTGTGAATTCTGCCAGTGCAGTCGGAAATGATACTTTACTTCAAGCAATTCGATCCTTGTGTTCTTCCTCCGATGTTTTAAAAAAGCAATCGCGAACAGGACTTCGCGTGCATTCGTGCATTGCCTACAACTATTCCGCCACAGTTAATACCCTGCTGGACGATGTGGGGAAATCGCTGTCGTTAGTTGAGAGCTCTACAGTCCAGCAGCGTCCATCGGTAATGGCGTCGATAATGGGTCAACAAGTAAAAGCGGGATGGCGTACACAAAGTCGCGCTGCTGTAGTACCTCAGCCGTCCAGTGTCGCCGTGGCTAATAGTCCCCGGGAAGGAGATCTACCGGATGAGATCATCGTAACCCATCGGAAGTCCGTCAAAGCAGCGGCCAGTTCTATCACTATTCTCGAGGAGGCTCTAGAGGTGATTTTTACTTGCGAGTGTCTGGTTCTGACGGAGTACGTGGAGCTGATTATACCCATGCTACATGGCGCTTTCATTTGGGTGCTGATTCAACTGCCTAGCGCACAGTATCATACCGAGATGGTAGGGGTGACCCAACAAAACGTTCACAGCATCGTGTCTCGAATTTTCCTATACGCATCACTGGAGTTCGCGTCATTTATTGCGCTAGCAATCATCTCGCGACAGAATTGTGGTATCGATGTGCTGTACCAGCTGGCCTTTGTGCTTGAGACCCAAATGCCATTCGTGGTGGCTACTTTAATGGTTTGGATACTTATTACATTGACCGACAGCGTCGTGCACTTCGGTACGATAATGGGCTGTATGACATTTCTTGCGAGAAAGTTTTCTTTTATAATGATTGTCTGTGATGTTGTCCAGGTGCAGACTTCACTTTTCAGTTTCAATGGATCACACAGTAAATAACAATCAGCAGGGGCTGCAAAGTACTAGTATATGCTACAGAGCTTTGTAGAGTCTCTAATTTAGTAGACTTCCTGAAAGATACTACTTCGAAGAAGCTGCTATTGTGGCTTCAGATTCTCTGTGTTTTAACTAGAATGTGAAAAATCCCATTTGTAGCTGGACATTGTTGGAGCACTCTAGTGCCCTTGAACGTCTAAACACTAAAAGTAAATAGTGCAGTGAGGTAACTTAATGATGGACTGCGAATGAATATTCAGGATAACCTACGTTCTCATGGTAAGGCTCTCTCAAACGAAGTCAACAATAACATATCGCAATTGTAGGGAGACGATGTCAGCAATCATGAAATATTTGTGCTACGTGGGTATCATGCTTATACGTCATCTTTTGAGGGCCAACTTTTGCTGAAATGCTTGACAATTATGAGAATCCTGTTCGGTTCATGTCCAAATCAACTATCCCAACGTCCAGTCAGATCTTTACACAAATTACCGTAGCCTGGACAAACGGAAATGGCAAGGTTTGTCTTGCGAAAAATAGAAGGGGCGGCGTAGCGCGCCATACTGAGATGGAGGGAATCACCCCTAATAATGTCGGCCACGTGGTTTCTAGAATGGTCATTTACGCACTGCTCGAGCTCGTGTCATTTATGGTATCACCGAACGACGTTATCGGATCAGTCAAGAACATGTAGTTAGCAAACCATGCTGTCATCACTTGTAGACTTTTCTTTGCAATTTGATTGGATTGGCCCCAAAACAAAAACAAACGTAAAGTGCGCCAGTACATTGGTGACTTATCTTCAGTAAAATGAGGCATGGAGCAGTGACGCAAGGTAAAGCTAGTATTGGTCAGAAATGGTACCAAGGTCAGGAAGAGTAATCAGGGAGCCAAATTCGATAGTGATTTTGAGCTTCTGTTCATGGGCTTCGAACGGGTTACCCTCAAAATTAAATGCCCTCTCGGATTTTAACTTGTCGAAAGCGCCTTCAGAATTTCGTACGTTGGGCCTGCCACTGTTTTGACAGGTCCGCGGTTTGAAGCACCTAGCATCGTTGCGATACTAGCAAGTCAAAGCTTGTACTAATACGTTTATAGGGTCCCCGCATGATCTTTTACGTCCGGAATTTGCTTGAGCGATTGGAACAGAGCTGCCAACTTGGATTCCGGCGTTATCTTCAGCAGCGTCGCGTAGATTGTAGTATCTGGAATACGACTGGATTCCTTTCGCTTACCGAAAATGCATCACGAATCTAAACCACTGGATAACTCGCCTCTTCTCGGCGAACATCGACGAGGAAACGCATCTCAAAGGTCTGCTGGTGAAGGTAGGTGATCTTTCGCTTCGGTTTAGTAACTAATTGCTTTCGTGAAGCAGGAAAGTTGATCTTCGGTAGCTTTCTTTTGGGCAAGACGGGCGGGGTGGAAACAACGCTTCGCAAGTCGGATCCGTTTTAGATAATGGAGACTATTTTCTGTGAGGTCGAGGCAGCACTATCGCTGCTGGATAAGTCGCTGAGTCTGAGTATTTTCAAGACGTTTGTTTCATTGTTGGTGGAGTCTGCGTTAGTACCCTTTTGACCGACCAAAATGCAGCATTAGACTAAAATTGAAACGTGAAGAACGATATGTGTTTGGTCACAGTAGGAGTGAGAAAGGTTCTGTTTTTGGTATTTGTAGGATCAAGGGCAGCAGCCTCGCTGGGTACTGACGAGTAGAAGGTATATATATGGTAGCCATCAACTTGGGAACACTGGCTATCGATTCTCAGCGCCCGTGACTAGGGGATACTGCCTAACATTTATCGCTCGAACCCGGCGTCCATTTCTTGCCGGGATCATGAAACCCGGGATAGAGGGTGCTGTTGTTAGACTTGACCATGTTGGAGCTCCAATGCTTGGCAACGTGGGTTTTCCTATCGAGTAAAAAGTCGCAGCGCGGGCAGGATATACTATCGACGTAGATCCGACTACACTAAATAAAAAATGGACGTTGTGAAATACACGTTGTGGTCTTACACGCTACACAGGGAATACCAAGTAAACTTGCCGCTTCCACTACCACCATTATCTAGACATGCTATCAAAAAAAAATAGTCCCTTCCATGAGTTTGGCGGAACCGAGTGAGAACGGTTTGTTCAGTACGACGACGTCTTCGAAATGGTTGGCCATGCAACTCACCCCATCGAGCGAATGCTGGCACTAGAAGAGTATTCTCGGACCATGTCTTACTTGGCGTGGTTTTGGTTGACCATTTGGTAGGTTATGTGACTTTTACCTGCACAGGCAACTAAGAACCGGCACGGCGACCCTCCGCCTGGATACCGGTGGCGCAGGTCTATCGAATCCAAAACAGTACGCCAGAATCGCAGCTGCGGATCCTGTGTCCCTAGGACTGTCCCATTAAAATCGCCTATTCATACTCCATACAAGCCTGCAATTCCATTACACGTCATTTCCACCCGGACACAAGTCCATCAGTCTGATTTATCTTTTTGCTAGAGTATCCATCCGCCATCGTCCAGTATCAAATCACTTCTGGATCCGCCTCGTCGACAGCAAGTGAGAAGAGATCCATCCAACTCAACCACTAATGCACTCTTCGCTCCTCGTCGCGCTCGCGCTGCTGGCGTCCCCCGCCGCGGCCTCGCAGTACAAAGTGCACCACCACCACCACATGAAGTTCCGCGAGGTGACGGTCATCGCCGACAACGCCACGTGCCCCAACGGCGGCGACGTGCTGCTTTGCGCGAGCGCGTCGTACGCGTGTCAGGACGACGGCACGGGCGCGCAGAAGTGCCTCGAGCGCGACGACGCGTTCCTGGACTCGGTGGACAGCAGCACCACGATGCCCTGGATGCAGTGCAGCCAGTCGAACACGTCGCTGCCCTCCAAGTGCCTCTTCGAGTTCCAGTGCCTCTGCATGGACTACGCCAACGCCGACTGCTACTGCATGCCGCCCGACGCCTGGCGCACGGGGCGCAGCACGGCCAAGAACTGCACCAGCTCCAGCGGGGACGTGGGCTCCTGCGACGAGAGCAAGTACTGCCGCACCAACGGCGACTACCAGGAGTGCGCCACGGCTCCATATCTGCCGAGCAGCACGTCGCTCTACAGCGACTGCACGGACGACGGGGCGTGCGACGCGGACCTGACCTGCGAAGACTTTGACAACTTCGGCATCTGCGTCGAGGACGATGGCAGCGCCTAAGGAGAGAAAATCTTCTCTCAGTGAGTGTACGTTTTAGCTATGAGAGAGTAAGCAGTGGCTCTACCTAATGGTAAATAGAGTACACCTATCTTCCAGCACAATGGATCAGATCTAATTTTGGTGTGTAGGTGGTTTTGTAACTCTTTATGCGAAGTTACCTATTATCCCCTTACTTCCATAAAGTGTACTAGTATTGGACAGGTCAATAGCTGTGCAGGCACTGTACTACCGTCTCAGCTATGCCGGCATTTGAGCCATTTTCGCAACGTTCGAGCCAGCAAAAAGAGTCGGCAATACCCACTGAATGATGCAACTCCTGGGCTTCCTGGCGGCTGCATGCAGTCTAGCGGTCTCGCCGTGCAATGCCGAACCTCTAGACAGCAAGGTGCACATGGCTGCGAGCTCCTCGCAGACGCCTACGCCCAAGTACTACGTCCACGTGGTGGCGGACGGAGCGGACTGCGACTACCCGGACAACACTATGGCCATGTGCGCCAACAAGAACTTCGTCTGCAGGATGGAGCCAGGCCAGGAGATGTTCGCCACGGCCCCGTCCTGCCTGGCCTACGACCCCAGTAACATGCAGGACAACCCGTTCGAGATCGAGGAGACGGCCGTGGCGCCTTGGGGCGTCTGCAACCCGGCGGCGGAGCTCAGCAGGAAGATCGGCGACCCGCCGGTGTGCAAGAGGGAGTTCATGTGCCTCTGTCTCCACGGTGCGGGAGAGAGCTGTGTCTGTGCCCCACCGGATGCAGTGGATGACGTCAATGGAGCTGCCAAGTGCGGGAACGGAACGGCGACGTGTATCGAGGACAAGTACTGCCACTTCCTCCAAGTAGGAGGCATGGAGTGCGGACAGAAACCTTACTACTCGTGAGGGTGGAGCTGGAGAGGCAGTAGGATGGAGAAGATCCTGATACTTACGTGACTCAAACCTAATTTCCAACTTCACTTGAGCTGTTGCCGTCGTTTATTTACATCTCGTGGTGAGGATTTACTGTTGTTTGCACTCGGAAGGCTTCTCTGTCTCCCGTATGCTCTTGTCAGGAACTAGATTGCGGGTGATGAAGTGCGAGAGTCGACGTTTTGAACGAGGTTCGGACGATGGCTTTGAGTTGGACTGAGCAAGTGGAGCTGTCGGCTGAGAGAAGAACGCTTTAGCATCGGTGAAGTCGCTTTCTGCATCTGTTGACGCTGCTGCAGTTCTGGTCAGGTGTGCAGTTTCGGGGGTCGTCGTGTACATGTAGTCTGTCTCCAGTTTGCGCTTCCTGCTCGCGACTGATGCAGCGGGGGCTTTCCTACTTGGGATCAACGCCTTTTTCGCGCCACTCGGCGCTGAAACCAGCGCATACACGGATGGATCGCGCGAAAACGTTTGCTTCGCGTTTGCATGATGCTCACTATTGGGTTTCTCGGACTCGTTGCTCAGAGGTTTCTGCCATCTTAGTGGCTCGGCGGCCGACGTCGTGGCACTTCTAGCACCAGGTGAAGCGAAGCTAACCTCGTTTTCCAGAGAGAGACTTGGCTGTCCTTCCCTTTTCCTCCTTCTCTCGTCGTGTAGCCGCCAGTGGTTTACAGACTCCTCTAGCTCGTGAACCTGATTAGACAGACTCACACTTTTTACGTGGAGCTGCTTCTGCTCTTGGATAAGTTTCGCGTTCACAAGAAGCAGCTCACGGCGTTTGTGCTCCACGTGCTGCTTGTCGTACTCCACCTGGTGGATCCGGGTCAAGTAATAGTTCTTCGCTTTCTGCCCCGAATCGGAAACTCCACTTGGAGGGGGTGATTCGTGGCCACAACGACATCTAACTTGCTTTGCAAGCAGCTCCTTGTTTTCCTTGAGCACTTTCTCCAGCTCGGCCACCACCAGGCTAACTTGTGTACTCAGTTGCGAAGAATACGACGACATTCCGTCCTCCACATCCCTCTTCCGCTCGTCTTGGGTAGCAAAATGACTCCGTTCCTTCTCAAGCAGAGCAACTTTCGATTCCAGCTGGGTGGTTGTGCTCTCAAGCCGTGCAGCCAGATCGCGGTTTTCGACAACGTCCGCTTTCAAAGCTTTGTTTTTCTCCACAAGTCGAGTGTTTGACTGGAGTTGGCTCTTGATCGTAGACTTCAGCGCTTGCTCTTGCTGTTTGCATTGACTGCATAGGCTTTCCAACTTCTTGACTCGACTATGCAGCTCTTCTTCCTTTGTACTCCAGTCTGCATTCGAGACTGAATACTGTTCTTGATATCGCTCCAGCTCCTTCGTTGCAGATAAGCGAGCAGCTTCCAGCATGTTTAGCTCCGAATCATGCGCAAGCTTGTCTTCGTGCAGTCTTGTTGTCAGATACTCAAGTTCAGCAGACTTAGCATCAACCAACATGGTCATGCAAGAAATGGTTTCTGCAGCTTGGTCTTCATACTGCCGACAAACTTGATTCAACTCAAGAGCTTTCTGCTGCTGAATTCGTAGTCGCTCCGCATTGGTGTCCTCGGCTAGCATTGCAGTGCACTCGGTCTGTCGAGCTAGACTTGCCTCAAGGTGTTTCTTTGTTCTTGAAAGGAACTCGCACTGCTTTACTAGTCGTTCATTTCGGGATGCAATTGCGTCACTAACTTCCCGCATTTCGGATAGTTCACGGTCTTGCCTTGATACTTCCTGGGTCAAATGGTGCTCTCGTTCTATACTATCAGAGAGTTCTGCTGCTATGCAATCTCGCGCTGTAACCACAATTTGCTTTTCCAGTGCCTGCGCTGAAACATCCTCTTCAGTGCACAATTGCCATTCACTCAACTCTCCAATTCTTGTCTGGAGCTCTGCAACTGTAGATTCTAAGTGCTCCTTGGTTTGCTTGAACTCGGACTGTGTAGACTGAAGTTCCTGCTGTGTCTCGAAGTATTTCTTCTCGAAAGATTTTTTTAATCGAGACAAGTCGTCGATCCCATCCAGCAGACTATCGATTCTTGCCCCTGTATCGTTATCAATTTGCCTCTTGAGCTCGGCATTTTCGTATTCCAGCCTGGTCAGTTTCTGCATGAGTTCTGGGTTAAATTCGCTAATACTACCGGCCACAGTAAGAGCTGAGCTGTCGTTTTCGGTTGCATTGATCGCAAGCTCGTGATCAGCGGCTTCCTGCAACTGGGCGTTCAGCGCCTTAGATTCCTGTAGTGCTCCTTGAATGGCCTCAAACTCGGCACGACCCTCCGCACGTTCTTGTCGCTCACGAGCAAGTAATGTCTCTAGTTGTGATACTTGGAATTGCTAGTCAGCGTACAAGGCAATAGTTAGCCTCTACAGCGATGCAAGGATAACGTTACAATCGATAACTCCAACTAACCACATCAGTGTTCGCCTCTTTCGCCTCCTTGAGTTTGCGTTGCCAGGTTGCAGCTTTGGCCAGCTCGCTTTCAAGCACTAGGTTATTTCCCACCAGCTCGGCGTTTGTACTTTCAAGCCGCTAACATGTGAATGAATCAATACCAACGTCAGACACACTATGCACTGGAGACAAATATTGGAGCAGCTCAAGAAACGCACCCGGAGACTGTCTTTCGCTCGAGCCAGCTCGTCGATCTTGGCTTTATACTTCGCTATTGTAGAGTCCACCTTCTTCATCTTCTCAGCAAGAGGCCGCAACAGATCCACCTCATCGCTTAGCGCCGGAACTTTGCTCGCTAGGGCTGCCTTCTGGTTCAATTCAGCCTTGGTCAAATCGAGCTCGAGCTGGAGTTTCTGCATCCTGTCGTCATACTGGGCATGCATCGCGCGCTCTTTTCGCAGGGAATCGGCATCCACCTGCTCCTTGAGTCCCTGCACCAGCTCCACCAGCTTCTCATTTTCGCCTTCCACTTCGTGAAACTTTTTCGTAGTCTGCTCCAGCTCTCGAACAAGATAAATCTGCAAGCACCACAATCTGTCAGCCCCGACCCAGGGCACCACAACAGTAGCAACTGCCACCGCACGTACGTTTTCCTCCTTCAGTACCCCATTCTCTCTCTTCATTCCCTCCAAAGCCGCATTCCTCGACAAATACAGCGGAGAACCAAGTCCCGGCGGCTCCTCCTGCTTCTCTTCTCTCTGCACGATCTTCTCGTCCACAGCGTCAACTCGGAGGACTGCCACTCCTTGTGCCATAACCTTCTCAATGATAGTCATGAGATGGGCCTGCACCGCGTCCTCCATGGTCAGAATGTCCTTGACGAACTGGTCCTTGGCCTCGCACTGCACCACAGCGCCCAGCACGAGCTCCAGCACCGCCCTAAGCGTGTCATTCACCTCGCCTCTTGCCTCCCCTAGTTTCTGAACGTTCACGCGTAGATTTGCCTCGTAGAACCCCTCGAGCGTCGCCACCACCGCGTTCCACCCGTCCAAAGCCTTCAGATCTTCAACTGCAGCGGGGAATCTGCGCAAAACACGCAGCGACGGAACCCACAGCGGCAAATATAACGTTAGCAAGACGTCCCCAGCGTCCTTTTCTCACGCATTTTAAGCAGAATTTCAAGCTTTTCAACACCTACGCGAGCGCTAACAGACGCAACACTACACTAACGCAGTCTTCCTGCGCGTCAGCGGCGTAGAAGGCCAGCCAACGCGCGAGGCTGGCCGCCTCGGCGTCGCCAGTGCGCATCGTGCAACTGCAACTTTTTGGCGGGAGGAAATATCCGAATTAAGTGACCATCACTCCTTCGATCACTCGGTTTCAGTAAGTGGTGTCATGTCGCATATGCGTTTAAAATTCAAATTCTTGCCGTCACACTAAAATTTTCCTCGCTGGGGGCGGAACGCGCACTCATTTCGCATCCAGGACGCGGCGCCGCTAGCTGTCCTCTCGGCACCGCGCAGCTCGCCCCACGCGCAGCACAGCAGACCCACACACACGCCAGAATCTACCTCATCGTCTCTGCTCTCTGCTCGTGCAAGGTCCAGTCCAAATGGCTGAGAAATGCCTGCGCAACGCCAGCTGCACGTGCAGCATGTGCGCGGGCTTCGACGTGGCGTCGCTCGTGAGCATCTCCAAGTCCATCTCGTCCAACATCAAGTACGACGACGATGGAGAGGGCGACGACGCTCAAGCCGAGGCCCCTCCGGCGCCCAAGTTCGGCGGCCTGGCCAACTCACCGCCTGTCCCGTCCCAGAAGAAGAGCTTCGTGACCAATTCCCCGCCCCTACCGGCGGTTAAGACGCTGCTACCGGCCCCAGCAGCAGTGCAGGACGTTCAGATGGAGCCTCCAGTGGAGGACGTCGCTATGGCCGATGCTGGAGCTCAGGATGTGGCCATGGAGCCGTCTCCGACCGTGCAAGATACGCAGATGGAGAGCGTGGCTACGACGCTGTCGAACATGGACGTAGACAATAAGGCGAACACTGGAGGACATCGTGCGAGTGTCTCGCTGGACGCCGTTCTGCCAAAATTGACGGACAAGAACTGGAAAATACGGAAAGAGGGCTTTGAGGAGCTCAAGACGCTGTTTGAACAGCCGGGAGTCAAGACGAACCAGGTGAGACCAGCTATGGGGCTGTTTACGGAGATGTGTGAAGACGTCAATGCTAGTGCCATGGAAGCGGGCTATGCTGCCGTGCTCGCGTACACGCTGAATGTGGACCCGTTCGATAACGAAATCGTCAGCGGCGTGATGGCTCGCGTGGCAGATAAAGGATTCTCGGCCCGACCAGGTATTGTGAAGCTTTGTACAGAGCTCACGGACGCATTTATTGCGGCAGGCGCCGGGGAAGAGACGGTGACTGCTCTTCTGGAAGGAACGAACAACCGTAAACCGAAGGTGCCACCAGCTTGTGCGACGTGCATCCTTGATGCGCTGAAGGAGTATGGACCGCGAGTTGTGCCGCTGCAAGCGATTAAAACAGCACTGCCGAAGCTGATGGAGGGTACCGTGAAGGTTCGCCCGATTGCGATGAGTATAATGGTGGAGATTCACAGATGGACTGGCCCGGCGCTCGTTCAGGATATTGTGGCCAACCTTCGGCAAGCCCAGCAGACAGAGTTCGGAGAA
This sequence comes from Phytophthora pluvialis, assembly GCA_001314425.1. Classification (NCBI taxonomy): domain Eukaryota; phylum Oomycota; class Peronosporomycetes; order Peronosporales; family Peronosporaceae; genus Phytophthora; species Phytophthora pluvialis. The sequence continues at coordinate 28,621 of LGTU01000179.1, forward strand.
CAAACTAAGGATGTCGTTCCAGGTCAGGCAGCTCCGACCAAATTTGTCAGAGGTGCTAAGCCAGGTAAAGCTGCCGGTGGTGCTGGTGCAAGGGCACCCAGTGGCGGAGGAAAGGCTGCCGAGACCGCCGCGCCAGCGTTTGACCCTCGTGATTTTGCTGAGACTGTGGATTTGCTTGCTAAGCTACCGAAGACTGAGTTTAAGGCCAAGCTGGTGTTACCTAAGTGGAGCGAAAAAGTGGAAGCCTTGAAGATTGTTCTGGAAGTGATCGGCCCCGTACCAAAGCTAGCAAATGGCGATTATTATGAACTCGTGTCAACGCTAAAAGCTCTCACGAACGACTCGAATGTGAACATAGTGGCGAAGTCGATTGAAGTATTTGGTGCTCTTGCGGATGGTTTACGTAAGAATTTCACTCAGTACGCTCGAACAATCTTCCCTGATTTGCTACGGAAACTCTCAGACAAGAAGTCAGTGATTTTGAACGCGACAAATAAGACGTTGGATTTGTTCCTTCAGCATGTGATGACCATTGACATGATGATGGATGACCTGAAGCTGGCATGCGATGCATCGAAGAACAAGGCTCCATCTGCGCGCGTACAAACCATGGGTTTCCTGACTCGTGCTGTGGAAAACAGCTTCGTCGATTTGAACGATAAGGCACTGATAATGTCTTTTGGAGGAATGTTCATGAAAGGCCTTGATGATACCGATCCAAAGGTGCGAGAAGCAGGCCAACAGTCCTTCGTCGTGCTTTTGCAAGCATCCGACCAGACAGAGGGATGGCTACAGAGCATGATGGATGAGATAGCGCGCAAGAACCCACGTGCACTGAAGACAATCCAGCGAGGACTTGGCGGTGGTGCAGCTTCAACACCCTCTTCTCGTCCAGGCAGTGCACAGTCTTCTCGCCCAGGAAGTGCGCCTCCTTCTCGACCTGGAAGTACACCACCATCGCGTCCCGGGAGCGCAGGAAGTGCTGCAAGCCGCTCCAGTTTTGGTGGGTCCAAGGCATCAGAGCCCGACGTTGACGTGGAAATGGATGGCCCGGCCCCTGCTGGTCCTCGCCGCCCATCTCTGAAGAAGCGTGGATCACCTGCTCGCTTAGGAAGGAAACCTGGTGCTACTGGTGGTGCGGCCTCAAAGGCTGCGCCTTCAAGAAAACCGTCTGCTTCAGGACCAAGTACCAGCGCATCGACTGGCGGGGGTGCTTGTACTGACTTCACACCAATGGCAATTTCAGTCACTACTGAAGAAGCGGAGGGAATTATTGCAGAGCTTCAACTTGAGAACTGGGGCGCGATTCAGGAAGGTTTTGGGAGCTCAAAATGGATGGAACGTAAAGGAGCAATTGAAGGACTGGAGGAATACTCCAAGGCCAACTCGAGCATGATGAGCATGCGAGTGATCGAGGCGTTCACGATGTATCTGTCAAAGCATGTAAAAGATTTCAAGGACAGCAATATCAACGTTCTGAAGAGTTCATTCCAAGCGGTGGGAACATTTGCGGAGACTGCTGCCGGCAAATTTCCGCGCAGCGTTGTCTGCCTTGTTGCCCCTCGCGCTTGTGACAAGATTGGTGACAGGAAGGCGAACGAGGCAGTCCGCAATATGATTATGGCGTTTTGTGAAGCGACCAGCCCCTCATATTCAACTGGATGTATGATCGAGTACATGCCGAAAGTTCGACTACCGCTGGCCCATATCGAGGCCCTTTCTGTCTTGTCCGACTGCGTGAAGGATTTTGGTGTCTCCATTTGCAACCCGCGCGCTCTGATTGACTTCGCGAAGGGACCCCAAGGATTGGAGAGCTCGAATCCTAAGGTTCGCAGTGCTGCTACTTCACTACTCAGTACTATGTATTCGCAACTTGGACCGGCGTTATTACCGATTCTGAACTTAGAGAGTTGGAAGCCGGCTTTGGCTAAGACTGTAGAAGATGAATTCCAGAAGGTGGGCTTCGATCCTGCGAAGGCAATGGCTAGTGTTAAACGCCAAGTGAAGGACCAAGATGAAGCTCCAGCTGCGGGAGACCCTGGCGCACTGTTTGGTCGTGTTGATGTGAGCAACCAGTTTACAAAGGAACTGCTTGAGGACATGAAGAACGAGACAGATAAGGTGGCTTGGAAGAAACGTGCAGAAGCTATTGGAAATGTCCAAGCCATTTGCGAAGGTGCCGGTTGCGCAATCGAGTTTACTCGGCCCGTGCAAGAAGTTCTTCGCAGCCTAAAAGCTCGTCTTAACGACTCGAACGCGAACTTGAAAGTAAAAGCCGCGAATGTAATCGGTGTGGTGGCGGCTAGTGTTGGACCTGATATCGCGAAGATGTCAAAAATTATTGGTGCGAGTTTAATTGCTGGTGTTGCCGACAACAAGAAGACGATGCAAACAGCAGCTATCCAGGCTTTGCACAAATGGGTTTGCCACAACAACGAGACCTCGTCAGCCTGCATGGACAGCTTGCTTACTCCTCTTTCGGAAGGTCTTTCAAACACTGTCGGGAGAGCCGAGCTTCTCGGCTGGGCAGCGGAGCACCTGCAAAAGTGTGAGAAGCTTGATCTGAATTGTCTAGTCTCTCCTTCTGTTCAATGCATGATGGATAAATCTTCAGATGCACGTGAGAAGGCACAACTATTGCTAGTTGAAGTGATGAAGTCAGTGGGCAAGGACACTGTGTTTACGACAGGGTGCCGTGACATCAAACCTGCTGCCATGCGAGCTCTTAAACCTTTGCTACAAAAAGTATACGACGCAGTTGAAGAAAATGTGGGTCCAATCGTACCCCGGGAAGCCGCTGCATCTATCCCAGCACCAAGTGCAACGCCTCCTGCGGCTCCATTGGTTGCCGCGCACGGCCCTAGTAGTACTGGAATTGGGCGTGGTGGAATCCGGAGAAGGGCTAGTGCGTCTGCGTCGGGTAGTACACCAGTGAAATCACGCCTTGCGCGCCCTGGTTCGTTTCGTGCCCCAATGGCATCCTCTTCCTCGCTCTCAGATAGCTTGGTTAAGGAGGCTGTGCCATTGCTGAAGATGAGTACCAACAAACCGGCAAGAATTTCCAAGGGACAGTTCAATAAATGGGTTTTCGAGACGACATCCGTCGGTGAGATGAAGACGCGCAAGAGTGAAATCGAGGCCGAGTGGAAGCCCTTTCTGTCTCCGGAGTTCCATGCCAAGCTGTTTGCTGTTTCCCTGGAAAAGGGAATGCTTGCTGCGATGGATGAGTTGACACTGTGCATTGTGCACCAAGCCGATGAGGTGATCTCGTCTCTCGACCTCGTTTTGAAGTGGTGCACCCTTCGTATTGTGGACAATAATGTTCAGGCGCTGGCCAAGCTGCTAGAGGTATTAGTCAAGCTTTTCGAGATGCTGAAGGACATGGGATACCAGCTGGATGACGTTGAGGGCGCTATTCTGCTGCCGTATCTGCTTCAAGAAAGCGGCCAATCTAAACCTCGCTTTCGAGTACGCTTCCGTGACGTGATGAAACTCGTTGTTGACGTGTACAACCCTGAAAAGTACGTTCCTTATTTGATGGAGTGCTTCAACGGATCGAAAAACATGAAGAGCAGATGTGAGTGCATTGATTTGGTGGAATACATCGTCAGCGTGCACGGATACCATGTCATTGGTCGTAGATGCATCAAAGACGTGGGGAAGTACGTCGTTGCCCACGAGAAGGAGCTCCGCGAAAGCGCAATCAACGCCCTTGTGGCCGTGTATAAGAGGACCGACGGCGGAAACCCAGACAAGTTTTTTCGATTTGCGGGCATCACCACACAGCAAGGCATTGACTTGCTAAGCGCTCGCCTGAAGCATCTGCCTGCCGGTAGTTTTCAGACTGAAGCCACCGTGCCAGCAGAACAGGAAGTCGCATCAGAGCGGGCAATACTTCAGCAGCAGCGTCCTCAAGGGGCAGGATTTGGATTCGGACGAGCTTCTGCTACGGCGACACCAACTCCAACGAACATTTTTGCTCCCAGTACGACGGATGCATCGAGGGAGTCGCAGCCAGTTGAGGAGCCTGCTTCAATGGCTGGAGTGCAGCAATTCAATAGTGAGCTGCACGATGATGACGTGGACATGAACATGCCCAACAATGAGTCTGCCGAAGATGTGGCATCTAGTGCAGCCATCGAAGAGCTGCTACTGCGCCCGATCGAAATGCTTATCAATTCCCAGAAAGAAATCGTGTCAGCTGGGACATCTGCCTACAAGGAAGGCGGAAACGCCTTGAAGGGTCTGTATGCGATCATCAACCGACCTTCGGATCCGTCTGAGGTTGATTTTTTGCACTCCTACGTGAACGAAATCGTTCTGGCCCTCTGTGACTGCATCCACGGAGCTTTTTACGCTGGTAATGCGGAGAAAAGACCGGAGATGTACATTCTGGCTATTAGCATCACGACGCTGACTGTCGTCTTCAACAGCGATGCTGTAAAAAGTATGCAGCGCTACACGGTGGAACGCGTATTGCTGGAGTTGTGCTCGAAGATCATGGATCCACGCATGGAGAAGTTCTCCGAGAAGGCTAATTTGCCTGCATCTGAGATAGCGATGCTTCCACCAGAAGAAAAACGATACCTTATGGTGTTTAAGGCGCTATACAAGGCTATGCGCAAGTTGATTGAGCGAGCGAAGCCTGGCGACGTCTACCCATCTGTGATCAACCTGTTGCAGCGCCTGATGCACAATGATGTGGGTGACTACAACAAGAACGATACGCTCAAGCACCTGCTGAAAGAGGACTCACTAGACCAGCTCGTAGGACGCATCCTGCTGAAGCTGTCGAGTGTTCAAGCTAACTCGCTCACTCCGTTCGAGGGTATTGACATTTTTGGTGTTCTCATGCAGATGCACATGTTCTTCTCGACCCTGCCCGGAGCTGAAGTCATGATGGTGGACATCGCTAACGACAACATGCGATCGGCATTGAAAATTATGGCTGAAAGCCTGATGAAGTCCCGATCGAGTTCATTTGAGGCATCGATGAAGGACGTACCGCCCACGTCTCCAGTGCGCCAAGCTCTCGAAGTAATGGCAATTGGTCAGTCGCAACAGCAGGATCCTGCTGAGCTCACGGGGCTGCATTTTGGAGAGAACGGCGCCACTATCAACGGCACTAGCAACAGTCTTGCTTCGGCTGCGCCTCGCATCACGAGTCACTTTGGCGCCGGCAGTGCGACCAACGGTGATGACGCTGCACCAGAAGAAAGCCTTACACGTCGTTTGTTTCCGTTACGAGACAGCGGCATCGCGTCGCGTACTGCGAGAACGGCTTCAGCGGCACCGCCACTGGCTGGAACCGCACTACCTGGAGAAACCCGTGGACGAAGCTTTACCTCCTTCCACGACTTTGCTGCCAACCGTGGATCTGCAAGTGATGCAACACGTCCGTCGACTACAAGCGCACAGCTGGAGAGCCTGCGAGAGCGTTTGCAGATGTCCCGTCACTTCAATTGATGAAAACACAAGAAGGCGACGTAGTTAGCGCCGATAGATCGTGCGGTAGAGAACGACAAGACATGCTGAAACAGTCGAGCAATTTTCAGAAAAATGAACTTATTCGCGTGTTATCGTTTTCGTTTATGGGAAGCCACTTCATGGCTGCTAGCGCTGTGGCAAATGCAAAGAAAGGGGCAGCGTGAGATCAATATCTCTACTGTACATGTATGTACAGCAAAATGCCACCGGCCACGCAGTCGACACCTTGGACCCACAAAGCCGTCGTAGATTCTGTCCGAATACGAGTTGCGAATGGCGATGCCGTCCACTTGACCGATCGGAGTTGTGACAGCGAAAGCCTAGTTGATCATGATCAATTTGCTTCGGATTTTCAAGTGCAGAAATGCCAATTGCGATACCTTCGAAGAAATAAAAGAAAGATAAAAACTCAATTAGAAGGCCGCTTCACAATACCTTCGAAGAACTGGTGGAAGCTGAGAGCAGTGTCTTGAAATTTGTCTACTGTGACCTGCCGTCTTCGTCTCGTTAAGGCTTCTCAGCGGGGTTCACCGGCAAGTACGTGCCACCTCCGGAAAGAAGATGAAGATGGCCCAACGCCTAGACACATTCTTCCGCGCTGCACAAGAGACACACGGACCCAGACTAGTCCAGTCGTAAGAAGTCGTGAAATGAATAATGAGCATTCGATAATCTCGAGCACGCCGATATCGACCAACAGAAGTATGGCATACATATATCACTATCAAGAACGTTTGCCGAGAGTTCGACGACGATAGGCGTCGAATATACTACTACTAGTAAAGAGTAAGACACAACTGATCAGACTTTCGACTACAACACTGACTCCATCCGCTGTCACGATTTAGCGTATTATGTTATTTTTCGCTGCTACCAAGACAAATGCATTTTGAATCAATTATGATATACTTCTTCTTGCTTCAGGCAATGAATGACTTAGGGTGGGAGTGCAGGGGGCATGTGCACAACCGATCAGTCGCTAGTATGAAGGATTGGTATTATCAAGAGACCAATATTCCAGCTTTACTCTCTCTTAACCTAGAAGTAAACCCTCGTTCAACCTGCGCTTAACCTCTACGCCCACCTGCCGATAAGAGCCATTAGTGCAGCGCCCATCCACAGACTCGCGTACAATGTGAACCTCTGCGGACCACTGCGAGATAAAAACTTCTGGTTCGTAGTCATGTTGTACGTCAGTAGCTCCACCAGACCCGTGTAGAGCAAAATTCCACCGGCCACGCAGTCAAACACGCCCTGCACCCACAACGCCGTCGTCGACTCACTCGAGTACGAGTTGCGAATACCGATGCCTATCACTTGGCCGATGGGGGTGGTGATCGCGAAGGCAAGATTGACCATGAACAATTTGCTGCGACTCCGGATGGATCCGAGAGCGGCACTGCTGATGGCGATGCCCTCGAAGAATTGGTGGAAGCAAAGTGCGGTGAGTAGCGTCTTGAATTCTGTCCCGGTGGTGACGCCGAGGTCTAGCCCGACGATGACGGAGTGGAAAATTACGCCTGCTTCGAAGATGATGGTGGCAATTTTGCGGCGAATATTCGGGTCGCGTTGAGTTTCTTTCACTGGTTTTGGGCTGTCGACAGGATGAAGTGCATAGAAGTCGATGCTCCGAGAACTGGCCGGATCTCTGACGCTCTCGTCGGACTCATGCCCATGTACATGACTGTGCTCGTTACTTTGACCATGACTGTGTCCGTGGCCATGGAGAACTGAGCCCTGGCTTCCAAAAAACACCACGCTTTCACACTCGATAAAATGTAAGAGTACCAATGTGGCAAGCACGATCGCCAGACCTAAGCAACCGTAGTCTTCCACAATCGAGCCAAGTACTTCTTCACGCAGCTTTTGGACACCTTCGTTGACCATGTGAATCAATCCCGTCGAGAGGACCACGCCGAATGAAAACGCGCGAATTGCCTCCATGGCGGTCATGTTCGTACTGGATTGGGAAATTTTTTGCGAGATGATAGGCACCAGCGTTCCAGCCACGGACACAGCGAGGATAATGAAGATGGCCCCGATTCGAAGCCCCATGTCTTCCATCCTGCGACTGGAGTCTTGCGTCTCCTGTTTGCAATTTTGCCAGTGAAGCGGAAAGCAAAGTGATGGTTATTTGGGCTCGCTAGAGCTGGCTGCAGCATCTTGGCGTTTTGAAAAAGCACACAAGGATGCGATGTGCGCGGACAATAATTCCAGAGTTGGGAAATAGGGTGTAGACTCGATCGCACGCCGACGCAACCTCGACCTGCGCACGATACAAACACGCACGACTTGTAGCAATACCATCGTCTTGAGCTGTTACATCAACGGAGTCCACCCGGAAATGCGATCTGAGAAGAGCTTTTCCGTGACCACTTTCCGAGTAAAACGACCCACTTCGGAGCCGAAATAAATGAGCTCGACCCAGAAACAATTTGTCGTGGCAATAGATACCCCCAACCTACTAAACATATTGCCAAGCTAGCAAAGATGGGTAAACCAAGTGACTTGGTCGGCTTCTGACGACCAAAAGTGCAGCAAAAAGCCCAAATCCAGCCCAGACACGCTGCAAAATGCGAATCTCGCTACTCAATTGCCACAGGCTGAGTCCGTTTCGGTCTTGCCAGCAACTCCGTTGCATCCGCCGTCGGACAAGTGACGCGTCCCATTCATTTCTGCAGGATGGCGTCCCCAGCACCTCCCACTTCTCAGCTCCCGCTTGTCCGACGGCGGTCGAGGGGGTTGTCAAAAATAGTGGGGCTTGTCCCGCCACAGAAAGACCGGTCGGGACCGCTTTTGCAACCGGTCCTGTGTCCCGCTAAAAGTCCCGGGTGGCACGACGTACTCAGCACATTATCTCCAGGCTTATGAGACTGGATTGGAGATAACATATCGGACGGATTGGCTTTCACGTCGGTGAAACAGCCTTCGACTGGTGTCCTTGGCGTTTTCCCAATAGCTTTTGGCTCAAGAACCTCTTCACTGAAGAAGCTCTTGAGTCTTGACTGTGCTTCGTGAATTGTGAAACGAGAGCGATATCCCAACCTACCAGTGCTTTCTAAACTCGTGGCCGTCTAAGGTAGCGTGAACTTGAAGTGTTGTCTCGTCTGAGTGTGCGTGGTTTCAATTTTCACAAAACAATCTCCATATTTTCTTCTGCTTCTGGCCCAACGACGAGTTTCCCTCCATATTGACGACACCTTACGCTTACGTTCTTCTTCTCGAGAACTTAAGTGACAGTTTAGCGCTTTGGCCTGGTTTATAAGTCCACACAAAGAAACCAGACTGGAATCGATATCTGGGCATCAGCTCGTATACATTAATCGCGACAGCTAACTAGTTCATAGCTAGTGGTGCGAACACAGGCGCCTTCTCCCCCCAGAAGTGATCAACTTGGCACTGTTGGAATTGGCCGCTCAATACATTCTTTTTATCCCGCACAGCCACGACTTGGGCGTGGTTTCAGGAAATAATTTGCGTACTGTGAGGTACAGAAGCTTAGGCTTCGTGCATTTTTCAAAACTTTTAGGTACGAGAGGGTCAATTGTTATCAAAATCTCGAATTTCTTCCATGACAGTTGGCTACGACCCAAGCAAGTCTCGCGTGAAGGAAAGCGCGCTGGTGGACTTCCTCCGCGCTCCGCTCAGTGGTGATCTGGAAGAGGTGCCTGGCATCGGTCCGGCGACTGTAACGAAGCTCGGTGAATTGGAGGACGGCGTGACGAACACGTTCCAGCTGATTGGCAAGTTCCTCCTGCTCAAAGGTAGCTCGGATGATGGCGGAGTGATCGACTGTGCAGCCCACTGTGATGCCTTCTGGTTATGGCTCAAGTCCAAGGGCGTCACAAACTACATAAGCGGTATTGTGACGGCTATCGCTGAGAAGGTGAACACGATGCTACCTGGAATTTATGATGCGGCATCGTTTCAATAAAGTTGCAACCTGCGACGGAAGTAGAAAACAGAGGATACGGACTGGAAATGGAGGTGTGGGGGACGCAGTTCGTTTTGATTCTAGGACTAAGCAGGTAGTGTGAGAGTGAGATATCGTACTCTTGGAGTTAGCTGATCGGTGCACGTCTCAGATTTGAATTCAGCAGAACTTTCAGCGGCTAACGGCTTCAACTTGGCTCGTCAGCGTGGTAGACCAAAGCTCACTTCGCAATTTACCGACACCTGAGTCCTACTTGGAAAACAGTATGAGCGAGCCAGTGTATTTCTACACCGTGACGGGTGGTCGCTGCTCGGGCATCTTCACATCGTGGAATCGAGTTTTAGATGCCACGATTGGGTACCCTGGGGCCAAACTTGACAAGTTCTCGACGCTGGCCGAAGCCGATTTTTTTCTGAATGAAGAAAACAGCAAGGCTAAAGCCAACCATGCCCCGATCGGATGGAGAGGTCCTGCGTACGCCGTCGCAGTGGGTCGGCGAATGGGTGTCTTCAGGACCAGCCATGAGGCCTTACGCCAAACACTTCGGTACTCTGGAAATAGTCTGAAGCGATTCGACAGCTACGAGGAAGCTGTTGAGTTTCTGGATCACCACAATTGGAGAAAGATGTTTCCCAGCGACAATGATCATGAAGGCGGTGGGGTCTATGGAAGTACTGATCAATTTTCGGACACGGAGAGTAACGCAACGGAAGAGAATCCGCAGGATGCAGCACACCTTGAGATCTCCCCGAAGCGCGAACGAGATGAAAATGCAGATCCCGAGGGTCAGCATCCAGCCCAGCGTCGTCGAACTGACACTGACGCGCAACTCGAGAAGGAAAGCGTCTACGCATTTTGTCACGGATGTCTCGTTCGTGATAGCGAGGTCGGAGAGACTGCAAAAATGCTGTGCACATTCCCGGTTCATCCAGAATGGGATGTTCGCCAATTACTTCATGGATTGAACGTTACGATTATCCGCGCTGGTCTTTTAGCTGTGCTAGAAGCACTGAAGCGAGCCACGCGGGAAGACCCGGAGTGCGAGGCGGGCGCGACTATCTTCACGATCTGGAGAGCGCTGTTTGATACCTTGTGCCAATGCGCTCGCGATGGCTGGCAATCCGCAAACGAGAACCAAGATCTCCTGCAGCGAATCTCGGAGGAAAAGCGAGGTCGTAACCTGAAACTTCTTCATCTCGATGGCGCTTTCAAGTGGAGAGCCCAACCGGGCGAGCAAGGTGATGACGACGTCCCTCTTGGTGATGAGTGAGTGAGTGTACCGTCCTCTAGGGTCAAGTAGCACTTCTTTCAGTTTCTCTATATACAGTTTCCACGCAGCGTCCCAGACTATGGGCGATTCATATAAAAAAAATCAATGTTTGTTGGCAACAAATTGTTGCAGGTTTTCGCACGCGGTCGTTGTCCAACCTCGCGACAGTTAACGGCTTCAACTTCCTCATTTTGCATTTGCTCTCCAAAGTATATGTACATTTAGAAGTACTGTGTTGGAGGAGGTGACCACGTTTTCAAGTCGCGGACGCAAGCATTGCCGGCCATCTACCGATATCCAGCCGCGAGTTACGAGCGGTTCTCTACGCTTACCGATGCTGGGCTGTGCCTGGGGAACAATAATATCTCAAATCGACACCAGGGTGGCAAGTGGTTCGACGAGACAGTCGGGCGACTCATGTGGCTACAAAGGCAGCAGCATTGCGAATTTTGATTGCAGATTCGAAGCTCAGCCATTCCTGGATCGTCACCAACAATTCGTTGTAGCAGCTCGATCAATCTGCCCAACTTGGGCAGCCCAAGGCTCGGCATCCCCGTCTAGGTGTGATCGCGTTGTAAGACTGAAGCGTGAGAGTGAAGAAGACCCGAAGGGGTTCAAAGATCGGTTCTGGATGTAGCTTGCAACACTATAAGAACCGGTCGGTGCAACGACGACAAAAATCATCTACTCATTGAGAACGAGCTGTGTGCGTGAGTGAAGGGTGCAGTAAGCAACACGCGGAGTGGGGCGTTGTGAGGAAGCTTTGACTCCAAGAGAGGCGAGGGAGTAGTTCGGCTTTTGTGGAAGCGGTGAAATGAAAAAAAAATCTCTGTCTTCCAAATCCTCACCATCTCAAGAAAAGAACCCAAACACTTCAACTATAATAGCTGGCACCGCGTTACCAAATCGAAACGTCCCGAGAAAAAAAAATCGTTTCGTCCAATCAAATCGAACCGGGTCCAGTTTCTGATTCCTCAAGTCTCAGTCGAGAAGCCGCGAAGCGAGACTCGCCCTTCCGCCTCTTCCGCCGCCCATGGCGCTGCCCGCCATCGGAGAGGACGCCAAGATGCAGAGCAAGCTCTCGGACGCCGTCTCGTCCCCGTGCGCCTCTCAGCCGCGCGCGCCCTTGCTCTCTCCGCGCTCCGCGTCGTCCAGTGCGTCGGCCGAGCTCGCCGTTCCCAAAAATCCGCCGGGTTCCCAAAATTCGGGAACGGCTAACCCAAAAATTCCGTGGAGAGCTCCGTTAGCCCCGCAACAAGAAGATGTAGAACTAGTTCCTATCCGCCGCAGATTCCACAGCTCCGACATCATCTTACGGAGCAGTGGAGGGGCTCTAGCCAAGCTCAATAACCTCTACGAACGAGGAGATAACGGCTGGAGAATCCAGAACACCAATGGATTCAGTGACTCGAGCAGCTACAGCCACTTTAGTGGCGACGGAGAGGACGAGCCGGAGCCGCCGCTGTCCGACCCGGCGGAACTTGCCAGGTTGGCAATAAGACGACGAACTTGTTCCGAGAACTTCACGAAAAGTTCGAGAGCTCCGTCGTCATTTTTCCACAAGGAGAACTCGTCGTCGTCCTTTTACGACGTGCGGTGTGGCAGTTTTGACTATGGAGACCGACGCAAAGAGAAATTGGTACTGGAGGAGGAGGAACAGAAGACGGATGAAGACGATGTCGACGCCGTCGATGAGTTGTTGGCGGAACTGCACGAAGAACTGGAGGAAGGGCTGGTGGAGGAGGAAGCGGCACAAGTGCAGCCGGTTGACGACTTGTTTGACGGTTCGTGGCCATCACAGAACTCGGGGGTTCTTCAAGCGGGGTTTTCTAGCGGAGTCGGATCGGCTCCAGCGTCGGGATCGAACTACTCGGTGGAAAGTGACGGGCAGAATCTGGAAAAACTGCGCAATCTGCAGAAGTTGTATCAGGAAGGATTCATTACGGTAACAGAGTACAAGGACCGCCGCGTGCAGCTGGTGGACGAGCTGAGCGAAGCCGACCAAAGTATGCGGCAAAATGTATACTTTCTTTTTGGCCGTCTTCCTATACTAATCATATCCAACTTTTTGGCGGCTTGTGTGCTTTTGCAGGTATTGCGAAGACGTCCGATTTGCTTTCGTTGGAGTTGCCTATAATTTACCGTGAACCGCCTGACTTTTCGCTCCTGCGTGAACGCGATGCCATCAAGCACGTATTCGACTCGGAGCACCGCAAGGTAAAGAGACAGTCGCGACAATTCATGATGCTAGGGGAGATGGCCGCTAACGCTTTTATGATTTGTGCTTTGCAGTGGACGTCATCGCGAATTAAAGTAAAGATTGATACGGAACCGTTCGCTAAGGGTGGGCTGCGGCAAGTGCTCCACCTGCAAGATCTCAGCATGCCACCTCCTGTTTTGAAGGTTGACGATGTCGAAGAGGACAGTGTGATGGCAAAGTGCACTAGCTACGTGGCGAAAATTGCTATCGACCCCAACGAAAACCCCGATACGTACTTTAAAGACGTCGAGATGCAAGCAGTGGCTGCCAAGTATGCAAAGCTGTACAACTCGTACAACCCACCGAGGCGCGTTGAATTTCTCGAGGCTTGGATTCTTCAGCTGATTCCTTCTGATGTGAGCGGGGCTGGAGATCAGACTATTGAGAGCTTAACGCTGAGTGGTACAATTTGTGGCGTGGAGCCCTTCATTGCTGGGGAGTACCACAAACACAACAATAATTTTGGCTACGTGAGCGAGCTGGAGCGCAACACACCACAGGCTTTCTCTCACTTTACCTACGAAGCCTCAGGACAACAGATTCTCGTGGTCGATATTCAGGGTGTTGGCGATCACTATACAGACCCGCAGATTCACACTAGACTCGGCAAAGAATTTGGCAAGGGCAACATGGCTGTGCGAGGTTTTGAACGATTTTTAGACTCCCACCGCTGCAACCCGATTTGTCGATATCTTAAACTCCCTTTGATCAATCCGAAGGACGAGGGAAGCAGGTCGGTGGACCTCAAGGGCACAATCCCAGCGCAGACGTACATGAGCCAACCGGGCGTGGTGGTAGACCAGGTAGACTCAGTGCTGTGTCATTACTACGGTGACTCGAAGGCTTTCAAGAAGTATAACGCGAAGAAGAAACGCAACAAGAAGAAGCGTGAGAAGCACCAGCAAAAGAGCCACAGCCGACCAGGACATGAACAGAAGTGGCAGGCCGAGCAGCAGGAGGTAGAAATGGCTGGTGGATGCGGCAGTGGCGGCGTAGGAATCGAGAGTGCTGTCGGGATCCAACAGGCTGGCAACAGGTTTGCGGCTGCTCTGGTGGACCAGCAACGATCGTGCTCTTCATTCGTCTGCGATGGCGTCTCGCAGTGCACCGTGTCATAAAGAACCAGCAAATAGAAAATAGCGGAAGGTACGCGATTGGGATACAATCTGGAGTTTGTTTTCAAGTTACACGGTGACGTTTGTTTTACTGTACAGAGCTGTTCGGAGTTGCCGCGATACAATCGTCAACGGCTTTGATCTTGGCACGAAGGTGGTGGATACGCTCAGCGACGGGGTATTTGCTGAGTTGCCGGCGCAGTGACGAAGAAAACGTGAGGTGACTGGTTCTTTCTGCTTGACCCACTTGCACCTGAGCGTCTTCGTCCTCTAGAATTGCCGCGTAGGGTGCTCGACCGACGCTGCGTCCGTATGCTGCTGCGTTCTCTGGTGTGTCGAAGATCATGAGCTCCTTGAGAATGGACTTGACGACGGTGTCCTTTAGAGCTTCGTAGCCCGGGACCATTATGACATGGTCGAAAGCGTAGCCCAAGAATCCGGGGGCATCCACATGTGCCGACGTGAACACCGGCCAGAGAGGGTTGTCCACCGGCACGAAGGTAATTGGCCCCACGTAGCTGGATCGCTTACGGAAGTTCATGACGTGCTCCGGGGTGGCAGCTAGCACCATGCTGAGTGCGCTCTGGCGCTTCCAAGCCACAAAGCGAGCGATTCTCGGGTCTCGGAACTCGATGATGTCGCAGAACATGGCTACAAATCCATGTTGCTCAGTCGAGGCGCAGAACTGCTCCAGCGCTTGGTGCGTCGGGTGCACGGCGTGCGTGTGTGCTAGCTCTCGGTCCAACTCGTGCCGCATCGAGAAGAGGTACGACTTGAACGCTGACGCCGAGGTGATAACGGTGTGGAAGACTCGTCGTTCCTCGACCAACGTCCGGTACAGAGACTCCCGATACGGCTGGATGAACGATCTCCAAGCTCTGTTGACGCCTTGAACACGCGCGAGCGACCCACCGTCCAGGAAAGAGACGATCAGCAGAGCCACTCCGTCGATCGATAGTGCTTGCAAGTGTCCCTCGGAGCTGGCAACCGATGCCGTATCCGTTGTCTTGAGAGATGAATTAGCTTCACTGGTTGAGGCATGTACGAATGCTGAGTGAAAGCTGCAGGTCGGTGAGACGGTGACTTGTTGAAAGGTGCCCCCCGCTGCAAGGCTCGAGGTGGCTGTTAGCAGATTGAGATGCTGGTTCACCGTGTGCTGAAGTCGCGAGGCACCGCTTTGCATGAGTCCGAAGAGATCCAACGCTGACGCACGGGCCATGGTGTGATACCGGGAGCTTGGATTGTTGTGGGAGGTGGTAGAATGAGGAATGCCCCCATACTTGTCAACCACCGCAGTTTCAGATGTAGCCATGTTACAATTTTCGTCGTGCAACGTCGCCTTGGCACGCTGTGATTGGTCGATTATCCGGTAGAGTTGGCAGCATTTGATTGGCGGATTCGGAGGACGTGAGGAGTGGTTGTTCACTTCAACTTGCACATACATTCTCATAGATTTAACGCTGTTATTACGCTAGCGACGTCATGCCCACCTCCCGATGAGCGCCATGAGACCAGCGCCCAGCCACAGGCAGGTGTAAAGTGTGAGCCGTTGCGACGTGCTCCGCGCCAGGAACTTCTGGTTTGTA
Source organism: Phytophthora pluvialis (assembly GCA_001314425.1). Taxonomy (NCBI): domain Eukaryota; phylum Oomycota; class Peronosporomycetes; order Peronosporales; family Peronosporaceae; genus Phytophthora; species Phytophthora pluvialis. The sequence continues at coordinate 44,273 of LGTU01000179.1, forward strand.
GTCATGTTGTACGTCAGCAGCTCGACGAGGCCCGTGTAGAGCAGGATTCCGCCTGCCACGCAGTCAAAGATGCCCTGCACCCAGAGTGCCGCGGTCGAAGAACTTGAGTACGTGCTGTGGATCGTGATGCCAAATGCTTGGCCAATGGGGGTCGTGATCGAGAACAGGAAGTTCATCATGAGCAGTCTGCTTGGGGCCTCAACGGACCCCAATGCCGCGCTGCCGACAGCGACGCCCTCGAAGAACTGGTGGAAACACAGCGCAGTCAACAACGTGGTGAACTCAGACCCAGTAGAGACGCCAAGGTTGAGGCCGACAACAAGCGAGTGGAAGATGACGCCTGCCTCGAAGATGATGATAGCCATCTTGCGACGAATGCCATTGTGGGCGAGCTTTTCACTCTCCTTCTTCTGGTACGGATTCTCCGTGTGATGCGGCGTCGTCGCACTGATACTGCGCGTACTGATTGCTAATTCCACCACATCAGCGGCGTGGTCGTGACCATGGCCATGTAAGGTCGACCCCTCGCCGCCGAAGAACACCACGCTCTCGCACTCGATGAAGTGCATCAGCATCATGGTGACCAGAACCACCGCGAGACCCAAGCACTCGTACTTCTTCTTGGAGATGCCGAGGAGACTGCAAACGTAACGAAGATAGCGCCAATATGCTGCCCCACGTCGTAGTCCTGTTCGACAGAGACGCACCCGCAGCAGTGTTCTTTACCCATCGTACCCTCGTAGTAGGATGGACTGTGTTTGCTGCTGGAACGCAAATTGAAAAGTGAGCAAGGAGGTTGCTATTATAGCTCTCTTACCTATAAGAGCCGCCATGTTGGTGACGGCTCTAGCTGTCACGCCCCCGGCTGCTGTCTGTCACCTGCCATTCGTGACAAGGACACAACCGTTGGCAACTGCGGCCACTTACGCTACGCGCGGTAGAAAGCTAGAAACGTTAGTGACTCTATACCAGTTAGTGCGAGAAGACCAGTGACATTTGTAGTGTGGCTGCCCGCAATCTTGAAGGCACAATTGACACTAGCCCGTAAACGATTCGCCTCCGCGGAGGGTACATGTATGACCGGATGCACTTTACGCTTATACATAATTTGCATGATTGGTAATCTTCGGTTGGTCATCAGGAGATCTGGGCAGCCGCGTGTGACTCTCCAGCACAGCCACAACTTCGGCAGCATAAGATGTTTGACCCCTGTGACTCCACCGACAGTGTGAGGTTTTCAAGTGTAACCATGTTGGCCAAAAATAGATATTATCAGATAAAGTATCCAGATTCAGAATATATTTGGTATCTTCAAGATCTGCGTCACCATGGACCACCTCGGCGCCGTCTTTCGCTCCTCACTGCACAGACCCCTTTTAACCACTCGAACCAACGCCACAGTGCATTGCAGTAATGGCGTCTAACGTGTTTTGCTCCTTGCAGCCATCGCCGCGTCCGAACGAGCTCCACAGAATGCTATTCAGCTCTGGAATCCTTGTGTATTTCTCTATGGTTTCCATGGTAAACATTTTATTTACTATAAGCCAGCGATGAACTTCAGTAGAAAATGACTACTGACCAATCAGTGCGTGGCTTTCTTCAATAACGCGGTCTCTGCGACCTCGACCGGAGCTATCTCCGCTCCGACACTGTAGAAATTAATACTCCGAAAGATATACAGTTTAGGAAACAGAATGACTGGGTTCGCTCGATGGACAGTGCGAGGAGACCTCAC